>JAPDDO010000411.1:0-130448 GCA_027422415.1 Schizothorax lantsangensis
TTTCTTCAGTGTTAAACAAGAGAAACTGATGTCATTGCATTTGGAAACAAAGAGGAAGTTCTCAAGCGTGAATGGCATACCTTGACTCTAGGGGTCAAACAACTAAAAATCAAGTCAGAAATCTTGGGGTGATTCTGGAGACAGACCTTAGTTTTAGTAGTCATGTCAAAGCAGTAACTAAATCAGCATTACTATCATCTCAAAAAATTGCAAGAATTAGATGTTTTGTTTCAGTCAAGACTTGGAGAAACTTGTTCATGCCTTTATCACCAGCAGGGTGGATTATTGTAATGGTTCCTCACCGGCCTTCCAAAGAAGACCATTAGACAGCTGCAGTTCATCCAGAACGCTGCTGCCAGGATTCTGACTAGAACCAGAAAATCTGAGCATATCACACCAGTCCTCAGGTCCTTACACTGGCTTCCAGTTACATTTAGGATTGATTTTAAAGTACTTTTACTCGTTTATAAGTCACTCAATGGTCTAGGACCTAAATACATTGCAGATATGCTCACTGAATATAAACCTAACAGACCACTCAGATCATTAGGATCGAGTCAGTTAGAAATACCAAGGGTTCACACAAAACAAGGGGAGTCCGCTTTTAGCTATTATGCCGCCCGCAGCTGGAACCAGCTTCCAGAAGAGATCAGATGTGCTAAAACATTAGCCACATTTAAATCCAGTCTCAAAACTCATCTATTTAGCTGTGCATTTGTTGAATGAGCACTGTGCTACGTCCGAACTGACTGCATTGTATTTTATGTATAATCCTTTTCTATTTAACTGTTTTAAATTTCATTTTAAATCAATTTCTATATCATTTTAAAATTCCTTGTTTTATTATTTTTAATTCCTTGTTTTTATTGCTGTGAATGATTATTTCACTTTCTTTTATGTAAAGCACTTTGAATTACCACTGTGTATGAAATGTGCTATATAAATAAACTTGCCTTGCCTTGCCTTGCCTTGCCTTGCCTTGTAGCAGGTGTAGCTGCTTAGGGGGCGGAGCAGCTGAATGAGCTCGGCTTTGCAGATGGCATAAAGACTGAGGGAGATGTCTGCTCATGGAATTCCCTCTCCTGTTTCTACAAGTTGCTAAGTGTGTGTGTATATGCTTAGAACGGTTGTTGGCGTACTGGTTTGCTGTGTGCTTTGTGACCAATTTAAACTCCCCGTGGGGAAGTTAGAAAGTTGTCGCAGGTAAGCTGCTATTAAAATTAGTTAGCTCCTTTTCTGTTTATTATTTTGGCCAGAACGCCCCACTCAGCCCGAGCTTGTGATCTCCAAGTTAAGAGCAATCCTCCTATATGATAAATAAATATACATTCTTTAGAATACGAGTTTATTCAGTTGTGTTTGTGGGAGCGGGAGACGGGACTCTGGGTGGCACTCAATATAGAGTGCCGCCCTTCATTGTTACGTACATCGCCTGGATCTGGGCTTCGTAACAATGTTCTTAATGTCAAAAGACTTTCTGACTGTTGAATCAAGCTTTATCAAATCTACACAGTAAAATCCTGAGTGTTAAATTAACACTGCTCGGATCATATATGGTCCCACTCTAAAAGAGTGTTAAAGTAACACTGAAGCAGTGTTAAAGTTAATGGGATAATTAAGTGATTAATTAAGTGCTGATTGAGCATAAGTGATGAACACCTGCTGTTAACAAGCAGAATCACTGAAGAAAAGAGAAACACAAGAACTACAACTGACTTCAACCACAGCCTTAGATGAAATCAACTGAAATAAAAGACATTAAATCTCTCAAGATTTCAGTAGAAGATAATTAAACAACTTCACACACATCAACAGCTTCATGCATTACTAACAAGTTAGCCTTTATTTCTGGATTATCTAAAACAGAAGTTCTTTACTGAGAATTAAGGTTTAGATGTGTTTTTCGTTGTTGTTTGTTTGTTTTTTTGTTTTTTCAACTTACCGTTTTGGTGAAAAGTGTTTGCTTTAGTTGCCTCTTGACCTTTTAGCTATAAGTTTCTCTTGGGCTGTTACAGTTGTGTTTATAAAGCACATATGTGATGGCAAGGAACTTATGATGAAATTATTTCGTGTGTCTGAGTCTCTGATTGCATTTTACCTAAATCTGTAGTGTTTCTATGATTTCTGTATTATTGCAGTTCTATTATATGAGATGACAATGTGAGAAAACTTTATAAACCACTTTTATAAGTATGGCTCATAAAGAAGTTTCAATTCTGGCAATCACAGACATGAAGAATCAGCATGTGAATCTCAGCAATGGTGAAAGTAAGAATAAAAAATACTAAGACAATGCAGCTGCATAATTTATTCATGTCGCAATGCATGCTGGGAGCCATGGATGAGTTATGATTGGTGCACCCAGAATGCAATGCAACATGAATCTGTCTGATGATCGTCACCATTGTTGAGATTCATATGCTGATTCTTGATGTCTGCGTGTCTAAACAGTACAGATGTTCTAAACTGGTGTGCAGAGTGTTTTTAAAGTTATTCATATTTCATTAAAATGCAGTTGTGACCAATAACATATACTAAATATATACAACACCACTGATGACATCAGTGAATCAGGCTACTGCATTACAACTACATCATTATCAAATAATAGCCATAATCTGAATACACTTTCTCTTGGCTTTTCTTGCCATAACAAATGTGTTTCATAAACACAATTACAACAACCAGAGAAAAACTAATGTTAAAGCGTTGAGGCTCAAGAGCCCAACTAAAGCAAACGCTTATCTCCACAACGGTGAATTCAAATTTTATTATTTTCAATCAACATTAACATCTAAACCTCTGTTAATTCTTAATAAGAAATTTTTAGATGCATGACAAAAAAAAGTCCAACTGGTTAGTAGTGAGTGAAGTTGGTGATGCTGTTTGTGGAGATGATTAATCATCTTCTGCTGAGATCTTGAGAGATTTAATGTCTTTTATTTCAGTTGATTTCATCTAAGGATGTGGTTGAAGTCAGTTGTAGTTCTTGTGTTTCTCTTTTCTTCAGTGATTCTGGTTGTTAACAGCAGGTGTTCATCACTAATGCTCAATCAGCACTTAATTAATCACATAATTATCCCATTAACTTTAACACTCTTTTAGAGTGGGAGTGTTAATTTAACACTCAGGAGTTTACTGTGTAATAAACCATTTAGAAGCCATCTTAAATAATTAATTCGTCAAAGTACAGGGGTGCAAACTCGTCAGGGGTGAAAAAGGTGACAAGCTAAACTCCAAAGAGATTGAGATTCACTTGCGAGTGCAGTTAAACAGTTTATTAGGAACAAATCAAAGCTGTCTTTCAAAGCTGACTTTTTAACATCATTACACCAGTCACATGATCCTTCAGAAATCATTCTAATATACTGATTTGCTGCTCAAAAAACATTTATTATTATTCTGTTGAAAATAGCTGAGAAGGTTTTTTTTTTTTTCTTTGATGAATAGAAAGTTCAGAAGAACAGCATAGTTTGTAACATGATAAATGTCTTTATCATCACTTGTGTGCCAAAAAGTTTATTTCTATATGCTGACTACAAGCTTTTGAATGATATAGTGTATATTGTTACACTTGGAGTAAGACTGAAGTAATGAAGAAGAGAATTATTTACAAAAACATTACAAAACCTGGCATTTTCATAGTGTATATTGTTTATGTGCTCTGAAGGAAACAAACAAATAAACAAACACACATTTTGAAATTCTGGGTTATTTCTCTCAGCAGATCTTCTTCCAGAAACAGAAAGTAGCCGGGATGAACTTGTTTGTTTACGCGGAGGCGATGTGGGCGTTTACATTCGCGCGCCTCACGTGGATGTTTGAATCTGAAAGGCGCGAACGGCGCGTGGGCGTGACCGTATTAGATATAATGAGTTGAGACGGGAAAACTGGACATCGCGTCGGTTTCATACGGATTACTTTAACATAGAATATTTGTTTTGGACGTAACTTACTTCATTTAAAAGTAGACATTCTAAGCTTTCTATACATATATTTCTCATGTATTTGAGGCGAGTATTCGCGGAGATTCAGGTTGTTTTTATTTACGTGTCTGTGAAGAAAGGTGACAGAGACAGAGCCGGCAGAGAACGCACCCCGTTTATTTTATTAATTTTAGAAAAGCACATTATTTCGTTGTTATTATGACTATACAGAAATAAAAGGAGACCCTTTGCAGTTTCAAATGATACCTTATTCTTATCTGTACAATCAAAACTGACAAGAGTATTTTTAGTTCTTTTCGCGGTCATAAAGAAAATACGAGACAGCCTGCACCGGTGCGGGCTTCGACCCCAAGGTAGGCCAATCAGAGACAGAGTAGGGCGGGTCCAATCCTGCCATTGCCAACAGGGGGAAAAGACGCTGCAGGTGACGTGACACAGATGACTCGCAGATCCGACGACGACCCCCCCCCCCCCCCCCCCCCCCCCCCCCCCCACCCCCCCCCCCCCCCCCCCCCCCCCCCCCCCCCCCCCCCCCCCCCCCCCCCCCCCCCCCCCCCTCCTCAAATATTTTTTTTACAGATCTACACGATTCACGTGAATGACCTATTTCAAGGTGAAAACGGCGAATTTCGCCGAAAGGTGACAAGTTTGCACCCCTGAAAGTATTATAAATTTGTAATAATACTTATATATCCCATTCTGAGGGCTTTTTGCCCCTTGAAATAATTCCAGGCAAATGGAAATGTAATGTTCTTATTTGTATATTTGCTGTGTCATTGATTGGACAAAGGCAGCATGAGACCTGTTTATATAAAGGGTCTAGCATTGTTCATCCTCAGATTACAGTCTATATTGCTGTAAAAGATTAGCTCCTTGGTTTAAGCTTTTATTTTGAATTTCAGCTTTAGGGAATCTTAAGATTCGATATTGATATGGTCAATTGATATTAATCAAAACGTCCAACTTATACCTTATTTAACAATCGTCCAGCGAGTCGTTAAGTTTCTCTGAGAAATTCTGTTTATTTTCGTGGCCACAATATAATAATACAGAATTATTTGAGTAACTTTATGAGCATAGGTAATGCGATCTGGGCAAAGTTTGATCTGAATATTACACAACAGAAGACAGAACACTTCTTTATAAATCAAACAAGAGTTTATTTGCTATCTTACTAAAATACAAGAACTAAGCTAACAAAACGAACACACATACACACATATACACACAAATGCGCTTTTGAAGAAAGTTAAAGTCTAACGTTAGCCCTCTTTGGCTATTTTGTGAATTCCAAAGTTACACAAGCGGAGAACTTGTCTATCTTTACTCTTAAATTTAATTCAACCAGTTTCCAGCAGAATTATAGAGGTTGTTTGTTACTTGCTTTTAAGTTGCGTTTGACAGCTGGTTTGGTTTCCTTCAGACGGCTGATGGAATCCCGGCGGCTGATTCGCTACTGATGACGTCGTTGCGTGATGTCACTCGCAGTTCGTCCTGGAGTTGGTTGGTTTCCTAGCAACGCGCGAGTGGCACTGCTTTGAAGTTCTTTTAGAGTTCTTACGCGGCTTCAGGTTTTGAAAGTTACTTCAGTCAGAAGTTTGACTAAGTATTGGTAGTTGTTCAATGCTTGGCCAGATGTTAATAGCTGAGAGCTCTTTTGGAGCAACTCCAAGTTTTCAAGCAGCGTGCGATTTGCAAGCAGGCAGCAGCAAAAAGCCTTTGTCATAGGGTTTTAACCGGATGCATTCTGTCCACCCCCTAGAGGCTTCCACCAATTAGATTGTCCTTGTAGGGCGGAGCCCCGCCCCACACGGCTAATTTTCCATGCAGTAAATCCTCTTGCGTAGTTGCTTTAATCTCATGAGGAAAATATCTTAACACATTCTATATGCGTTGTAATCATACATTATTATAATAAAAGTTAACTTTCATCCATACCAAATTCTTGCCAACGAAATCAGCTTTCTTTCAAACTCAAACACCACGTATTTGGCATATACAATGTACATCTAATATTTGTATCTACTACGTGATTAAGGCATAGTTTGAACTATCTTAAATTCTAAATAATACCACCAAGCCTATGATACTAAACACAGGGAAAGGTTATATGTCACAGATTAAGAAAATATCATTGTTCCAATACACAGCAAGCTTATGACATAAAATACAACCTGAATATATATATTGTAAAATATATTGTATATATTGCTTTTGAGTATATTGCTTTCATAGCAGCAGCGATTATTATTTGTCCTTTTGGAACACTTAAGAAAAGTTTTGAGTCTTGTTCTGTTAAAGAACAGAAAGGCACATTTCCTTGGAATGTCCGGGGAGGACGGGAGGTCAAGAAGTCAATTTGGGCGTGCATCTGCTGAGCTTCAACACTCGGACTTCTCCCGTAAAACAGTCTTTCTTGTTGATACCATCATTGAATTATTGCGTTAAACGATCAGGGAATCCATAAAGTTTGTCATTGGACCATTAGCAGATGTTTCCCTCAAAGCTCTCCTGGTTTTTAGAGGTTTCCTTAAGATGATAACCCGATAGCATGGCAGGAAATCGCCAGCCAGTTGGGTGAGGTGCTGTTCATTTGTCAATTTTTACGACTTGCAGATAGTGAAGAAAGAAGTTCTTTGAGCCTAAGGAATATGCTCGCAATTATGGTGTGTGTGTGTGTTCTCGCTTCCCCAAGGCATTACATTACCCTGTATTGTTGTTTGTTTGTTTGTTTGTTTGTTTGTTTTTTACTTTTCCCTGAGTGGACTTTTTGGATTATAAGAATAAAACAGTAAGAATAAGACAGTCTTTTCTTCATTCCCAATTCACATGCTTCCTGTCACTGTTACACATTAAACACTAAAATAACTGTTTATGGATCTAGCTGTAACATTCTAACACTGCACTGTTCCACACTGTATGAGTATGGCACAGCAATGAAGGCTTGACATTGCTAATGTTGCTTCCGGTGCAGGGTTTCATAACCCTTGCTAAAATTGGTGCTAACCCCATTTCTAAATTCCAGGTGTAAAATGTACCTTTACTTGGGCTTTAAACAAGGGGTTAACAATGAGGGTTAAGCACATGATGAAAAGCCCTTGGTGTTAGAAGTGACATAGGAGTCCATGATTTAGACAGAATTTTTTTTACAGAATTCTTCTTCCTTCAGAGCTACAGCAAGATCTCCAACTCCAAAGTCAAAAAGCAGCTGTTGCTGGTCTCTGCAAGACAACAACATCCCATGAACGTGAAGTGCACACTCCAATGAAGAAAGACCACATTTCTGGGCCATTTGATGAGGGATGCTGGGGTGGCCTCTGACTCATCTAAAGTGGCCACAGGGAAGAACTTGTCCGCACCACAGAATGTTGCTGGGACAAAGCTTCTTGGGACTGGCCTCCTAATGCTGAAGGTTCATCAGCAATAAAAACTTGGTGTCTGAAGTACATGGTTTACCACATCGGTGTACCATATAGTGGACACTATGGGTAATGCCTTCAGTATGACCGGTGTTTAAAGCATGTATCCAAACACGACAATGACAATGACATTGGCTGGCAACAGCTAATGACAATGACATTGGCTGGCAACAGCTAATGACATAATACTGGCACAACTGGAGGTGTAAAAGGGCACATGTATAATGTAATCCTCTTTTTTGTCTTCGGGAAGCCGTTTGTTTGGAAATTACACTGTGCCACACCTTGTGCTGGAACAAGTTTGATTTAAACAGATTCCATGTTTAGTGTTTAATTTGATTAGAGATTTAAACTCTTTATATTATTTGGCTTTCTATTAATGCAATACAATGAATCACAGAAGTTTACAGTCGCCTACACTCTTAAAACAAATGTGTTAAAAACAACACAACCTGTGTTATATTTTAACACACCTGTGTGTCAAGTTAAGGACAACACATTTTGTGTTAATTTCAACTCAACCAGTGTGATATTCTTCTTAACACAGGTTGATAACATTAAAATATTTAACACACTAATGTGTCATAATGACACAAATATGACACAAATTGTGTGATTTATGACACATTAGTGTGTTAAAAAAACAGATGTGTTAAAAACATGAGGATAGGAGGACAGTCATGGACTTAGGAAATCAGCTGGAGCGACTCACCGTGAAGATGACGGATATGGAGGATAGGAGCAGGAGGAATAATGTGCGGCTGGTGGGATTGCCAGAGGGGGCGGAGGGCTCCAACGCGGCTGGTTTCCTCAGAGTTAATCTTTCCAAGTGGATCCCTTCCTTGAGGGACCGTAACATCGAGATTGACCGGGCACATCGCGTATATGACGGAAGGAAAAACTCAGATCGGCCGCACACTCTCATCTTCCGTGTACTAAGATGGCATGACAGATCGGAGATCCTGAGAGGTAGGCTTATCCGGTGAAATGCACGCAGGACAATGTCACACTACTATTTTTTCCCGACTTTAGTCCAGCCACAACCATCAGGAGAAAGGCCTTTAATCCGGTTTTAAAGAAGATGACAGCGCTTGGTCTCCAGCCCTTCCTCACCTATCCGGCGGCAATTAAACTACGGCACAAGGGTGAGCAGAGGAGTTTCGACTCTCCTCAGAAAGCGGAGGATTTTATCAGCTCCCTGTCGCAGAGAAAGACATATGCTGAGGCTCTACATGGCAACGGGAATATGGCAGCCATCATCTCTTCGACCCGGCGGGAGGGACTTCAAGCTTCAAGGCCGGGATGGAGGCGATCCTAACTGCCCGGGAGACGATGGTGGCAGGATGGAGATGGATACTTGCTAAATCTCTTTTTATTTTTATTTTATTTTTTCTTTCCTCTCTCCCCCTGGGATATTGTCCCTATCTATCCGGTACAACGATCTCTTTGCTGGTAAGACTAACACCCTTTTTTCTTTTTTGGAGGGGACTAATGGAGAGTAGGTTTAATTACAATAATTTTTTGGCTGTGTGAGCCTTTTGGGGGACATGTCTTGCGTTGAAGTGGATCGGTCACATACCATCACTATTTTTTGTTGCTCAATCAGACCTACGTTCTCGGTAATGTGCGGTCTGAGTTGTTTCTTGTTTATGGTTGTTGGTTGTTCATTTCTATGTTGTTTTTATTTTTTACAACAGACATTTATATGTTTATTTATTTTACCCTATTTCTAAAAGGATTTTTCACCTAGGAGGTTTGGTATCTAAAATGCACATCAGCGTTTACATGTTACTTACAGAATGGAAGTGCTTCTGCTTTTTTTCATTTATTGAATACAATCTTGGGATTATGAATATTCAATGCATACTCTAAATATTTTATCACTGAATGTGAATGGTTTAAATTCTGCTGTTAAACGAACCTGTGTGTTAGAATATTTACACCGTAAATCTATTTCCTGTGCCCTAATACAAGAGACACATTTAAAACAATCTGACGTGGCACGTTTCCAGAATAAGTATTATAAATTAGCAGCCTTTTCCTGCGTTCTCAATAAAACTACGGGGGTGCTTATCCTTGTTAACTGGAAGTTAAACTTAACAATTGAACACCTTGGTAGTGATGAGAAGGGTAGATTTGTTTTTATCCGATGCAAAATATATTATAATAGGTTAGCATTGGTCTCTATTTATGGGCGGAATGAGACAGACAGTGCATTCCTTACACAGATTTCCAAAACTCTACTTGAGCAGATTGATTGCCCTCTAGTGGTGGGTGGTGATTTTAATGCTGTCGTAAATCCTGCTTTAGATAAATCTCAATCTGATACAACAGCCAATCCATCCTCTAAATTACTGAATAAATTTATCACTGAGCTCAATTTAATCGATCTTTGAAGAATTCAGAATACTAAATCTAAGGACTTCACTTTTTTTTCTAATAGACATAAGACTTTTTCTAGGATAGACTACATATTTCTCAGCCTATCTTTTTTTTGTTATCAACATTTTTTATTTATTTTTTTCACACATAACATAACATAACATCCAAAATATAACAAAACAAAACAACAGACATATACTCAATATCTCAAAGTCCAGTCAAAAGGGAGGGAGAGAGGGAAGGACAATAAAAACACAAAACAAGTCACTCCTCTATACAATCACGTATATCAAAAAGAAAACACTGCCAAGCGTCAATGGTCGAAGGCTTGGCCCCACCGACTCGCGCCGTTGCACATTCACAAGTCACTATTTGCAGGAGGCTACGGATCCAATATGTTTTTCCACACATGTGTGGTGTAAACCAGTTCTGGATTATTGTCTTCTTCGCAGCTGTAAAACCAGCAAACAACATTCTGGCATATAACAACAGCAAACAACAGGCATATATTAGTGCAATAAAATCATCGGATGATCAGGTCACCACGAACCCTGTGGCAATTAATGAAATATTTAAAGGTTTTTACACAAATCTGTATAAAGCCGAAACAGATTTTGATGAACCAATTTGTAAGCAGTATTTAGATAAATTGGAATTGCCTCGGATCTCACAGATGGATAAAGTATCTTTGGAGGCCCCATTAAGTATGGAGAAACTCCACGTCTCTCTAAAAAGTCTTCAAAAGGGCTAATCGGCGGGTCTAGATGGTCTCCCCCTGAATTATATTTAGAAATTTGGGATTTGGTAGGGACACTTATGCTTAACTCATTTAATTTTGCAATTGAACATGGGTTATTTCATAGAGATCAAAAAACATCATTGATATCATTACTTCTTAAAAAAGGGAAAGATCCATTAGATTGTTCCAGCTACAGACCGATTTCGCTTATCCCATGTGATCTAAAAATCTATGCTAAAGTTTTTGATTCTCGTATGGAGAAGGTAATTCATTGTTTGATCAAGGAGGACCAAACCGGTTTCATCAAGGGGCGCAATGCGTCTGACAATATGCGTCGACTCCTTCATATTCTTGACTTTGCAGATTCTCATCCAAGCCCTTGTGCGGTTTTTTGACTTGATGCAGAAAAAGCCTTTGACAGGCTAGGGTGGAATTATATGTGGGCAGTTCTACAATGTTTCGGCTTCGGTGAACACTTCATTTCTATGATTAAGACATTATACCACTCACCTGCAGCATCAGTCATAACTGGTAATATTATTTCCCCCCGTTCCCTTTACAGCGGGGAACGAGGCAGGGATGTCCGCTTTCCCCCTTATTGTTTTGTCTATCTCTTGAACCCTTAGCACAAGCCATCAGGAAATCTGAAGTATCGATTAAGATTCATGATCATAATCATAGTATTTCATTATACGCTGATGATATTATTCTAAATTTAGACCACTTTGATGTTTCAGTTTCTAGTATAATTAAGGAATTTGATAATTTTAGTAGCTTATCAGGATATAAAATAAATTGGAGCAAATCTGCTTAAATGCCAATTAACAATGTTAAAGTTAATTCTTCTATTCCCTCATTTATCCCTATTAAGGAATCTTTCATCTATTTGGGCATTACCATATATAAAAACATTCATAAGATTGCCAGAGACAATTTTAATAATATTTTAGTTAAGGTCAAAAATGACATTCAAAGATGGAAGAATCTTAAAGTCTCTCTCCAAGGAAGAATCTCCACTGTTAAGATGAACTTGTTACCTCGATTTAATTTTTTTCTTTATGCTACCACTTTCTCCGAGTAGCCCCAGAGTGCACCCTGGATGATGGGGCGGGGCGACACATTAAGGTGGGGCGACACGTGTCGCTCCGCCCACCCCCAATTTCATTGGTTTATGATACAGCAGAGCTTATTGGTGTAGAGTAGACGTTTGCAAGAGCATTCTTTTATATACGTTTTTAGGAATGATCTACGCTGTTTGGCTGTACTACAGAAATATAAAGTGCTAACAACAACGATTTTAGTTAGAATCAATTAGCAAATGTGTTTTTTTTTAAAAACTTATGACAATTAGTTAGATTAAGTTCCTATCAATCGCTTGGTGGCGGCATCTCCGAGTACTTCAGTACTTCGGGCAGAACAGAGCTGTGTAATATGAGCGGCTCATGAATTAAGCCTGGGGAACAAATTCTTAATTTGTGGCCATGATATAGCCTAGTCCTATCTATGCTATAAATAGCCTCACCTATGAGAAATATTAATTATGTTTCTGTGTGATGAACGTAAATAGTGGTCCTCAATCTCAACAGGTGGGACGTTGCACGTTAAATGAAGTCAGATATTATTGCACTTTTCACAGAAGCAGATATACTTTAACATTGAACAGTTTTAGCTGGGCGATGTTGATAAAAATGATCCACTATTTGAGATTTAGCTGTTTTGTATAATGTATATTTATATGTAGCATATATTCTTTATTATAGGACCGGTGGATAAGCAAAAACTTACGATGATAATTCACTGTAGTTCAGTAAGACATACAAACCCGCAAATGGTTTTATTTTAAAGAACAACTGCGGTGACAAATAAGACAATAATACCAAATAGTCCAATAGCGTGAACTGGGGTTTTATGTGTGGATAATGGGAATAAAAACCTTGCTGAAACATTTTTTTTTAAATTATTTTTTTGCATATAGGCCTATTTTAAATGTTTTTGTTTACTAAAGCAGCTGTTATTAAATCTGACCTACAGCAATTATTATTATTAATGTGCTTTAGTGCGTATTTAAGCAATAAATATTAATTTTCTCTGCAACATTTTTATTTATACTTTTATAGGGTATATAGACTATGCACAAATTAAATTACTGGTTTTGTGGCTCAGTCCTTTAAAAAGAACCAGGAATCACTGTACTATATTGATTTTAGATTTTTAGTAGACCTAGTTATTATAGTCTTTAATAAATAAAAAAAATATTAATCACAGAGAAGGTCTCTTTTACTCATTAAATGTGCTCACGTACCTATTCCACAGATTTACAGCTCTGAGTGATTTAATATTCGATAGTTATGCAGGTCTATATGGCTACAATATGTCTATATGGCATGCAGGTCATGCCTATAATATTTAAGTCTACAGTATACTATCATGCACATTATTTTATATTTTGTTCTTTATATCTTTTTTTTTATTCATTTAATTTTATGTATACTTCCTTGTGTTGTTTTTTTCTATAATATTGCACTGTCCATGGAGCGGACCTGACTCACATTTCACTGCTGGTTATATACTCTCTGTATAATCGTGTATGTGACAAATAAATCTTGAACTTGAACTTGAACAATGATCGAGTGTTAATAACTGAATCTAAATTCATCTCGTACACAGATTAGAAAACGCAATGAGGGTGTGGATACAGAAATTTGATTTTTAATATCTTATGTCATGGGCACTTATTTACTATAGGAACCTTTAAAATTGTAAGAGAATCAATATAGGCTCAAATATTTTATTAAGATATAAACAAGGAAACACTGCTTGCCATGAAAACATTTTATTAGCACTTTATAACCTACAAGTTTGTGACGCATTGAGCAACATAACTCTCAATAATCTCTTTAAACAACAACAAAAACGGTTGTGCTTTAAAACGTAAAATTAGCCGCTTATGTTCGTGTTTGTCCATCTCTAAAATGCATCTTAATTATTCTAAATTATCATAATTTGCGTATAAAATCCCAATTTAGTGCTGATCCGCAGCCTGCCGATCCTCAAGGAAATATAAATGAAGAGCTATTCAGCCTGAAGAACCCGGAGGTGAAGTCATCAAGAGTTTATTTGTAAATGATGACTTCATCTGACTAAAATTACCATGGTTACTAAACAGATAATAATTAAGATAGGCCTATGATTCTAGAGTTAGCAGATAATAATTCTGTAATATGGCCAAATCAATTACAAAATAGTACACAAAGGAATGCATGCTCGGGTCTACACCAATAAGATTTGCCATGTTATAAATCAATGGAATTGGGGGTGGGCGGAGCGACACGTGTCGCCCCGCCCAAATGTGTCGCCCCGCCCCATCGTCCAGGGTGCACTCTGGAGTACTTGCTTTCTCCCCCTCCAGGTTACTTTAAGGAGATCAACTCCATAATTTCTAAGTTTATCTGGAATGATAAATGCCCCAGAATTAAACTTACCACATTACAACATACTAATCGCACAGGAGGACTGGCTGTACCAAATTTTGAATTGTATTATTGGTCGTTCCAGCTTAAGGCTCTTCATAATTGGGTTGATCCTCAAACTACAGTTTCATGGAGAGTGATTGAAGCTGACAAGGTTAAACCAAATAGACTCCAAGATATTTTATTTACTGGCACAGGGAAAAAAGGGGATAATTATAAATTTGGTCCGGTTGTGGCCAACTCTATTAAAATCTTGAAAATGGTTGAACGTCGGATAGGAGGACCCTTCAAATTTTGTAACAGTACACCTTTATGGCACAATTTTAATTTTGTATGCGGAAATCGTCCATTTGTCCAACCCTCTTGGTCTTCTTTATGTGTAAACACGTGTGGTGATATATATGATAACCAGGGCCTCTGTTCATTTCAGACATTAAGAACCAAATTTTGTCTACCAGCATCCACATATTTTGTCTTTCTTCAATTGCGTTCTGCTCTCAAAGCGTATGGCGTTCCTTGGGAATCTTCCATTTCCTCTCCTCCTATGCGGGACTGGATTGCACCATCTGCTGGTCGGCCATTTGTTTCCTTAATATGTAATAAAATTATTGATTGCATTACAAAACCTCTTTCTATTAAAACTATTTGGAATAGGGAATTATCTGACCTAAATTTATTTGTCGACTGGGAGAGAGTGTGGTCTAATCTCAGCTTAACATCTAAAAATTTGGCTCATCGTCTTATTCACTTCAAAGTCATTCATAGAGCATACAGAACTCCTTACAAAAGATTCAAAATGAAACTACAACCAAATTTTAGCTGCCATATATGTAATATTGCATCATCAGGTACTTTTCTTCATATGTTTTGGGAATGTCCTATCGTCATTAGTCTATGGACACATGTAAACCTGGTTTTATCATCCTTACTACAAATTGATTGGCTTGTTAACCCAAGTTTGTGTCTTCTTAATGATGATTCTGGTCTCTGTATAAGTTCAATGCAAAAGAGAATGTTGTTTGCTGGTTTTACAGCTGCGAAGAAGACAATAATACAGAACTGGTTTACACCGCACATGTGTGGAAAAACATATTGGATCTGTAGCCTTCTGCAAATAGTGCCTTGTGAATGTACAATGGCGCGAGTCGGTGGGGCCAGGCCTTCGACCATTGATGCTTGGCAGTGTTTTCTCCTTAATATACGTGATTGTATGGAGGAGTGACTTTTGTGTTTTTGTTGTCCTTCCCTCTCTCCCTCCCTTTTTACTGGACTTTGAGATGTTGAGAATGTGTCTGTTGTTTTGTTTTGTTATATTTTGGATGCTGTGTTGTGTTATGTGTGAAAAAATTAAAAATAAATGTTGATAACAAAAAAAATCTATGCCATTAATAAGCGGAAGTGATTTACCGCGTGCGACAGCATCAGTGGTGCGCTCGCTTATTAATGGCATTGATTTGCCGTCATATGCCTAAATGCTTTTATGTTCGCGCAAATCATCCAGCTTCATCTACAGAAGAAGTGAGTATACGTTTTTTTTTATGAATCTTTGCAAATCGCCTTTCCTAATAATGTGCTAGTTAGCCAGTTTCGCGGCTAAAGTAAACAGTACTGCTCATCACCCCACGGAAGAGAGGGGCGGGGTCAGCAGAGCTCATTATCATTTAAAGCAACATGGCTTGCTAAAAACAGAGCTGATTTTGACATGGTAAAAAAGGTGTTTTTTACACTACCATTGAGAAATTTTAACCAAAGTATGTTATAGACTTTTCATGAAGTCCCTAAAGAATCATATCAACTTGTGGAAAATGGGCATCCAATGACCCCTTTAAAATAGTACTCTCGGGATTTACTAAAGACGCGCAGTGACGTATTAGCGCTGAAAAGATGTGGACAGTTATTTTTGCGCCTGACCTTTTTGAATATGCATTTGTAGGAGTTTCTCTTTCGGACGCAAAATTTATGGGAGGAGAGTATTAAAATAAATCACGCAACAAGATTTTCTAATGCTTGCGCTCGTCAAATTACTGGTATTTAACGTCCCAAAAATGCATGTCTCAAACTATTTTGTGCTTGAAATGGCCGCAATTATTGTTGCTAGAGGAGGCACGGCAGAGAACAGAGAGTGCCTGGCAGAAGAGAGAGGATTTTTTCCACACATATTAATTTATTTGGAATGCCAGAAGAACACATTATCCGAACATATCGTTTGCCAAGCCATGTTATTTTTAATTTGCTTCAGGAAATAAAAGACGACTTGGAACCTTCAACTAGGAGTCACGCAATACCAGGTCTATCAAAACTTCTTGCAACCGTTCATTTTTTGGCCTCCGGTTCTTTTCAATATACTGTGGCTTCTTTATTTCTTTATTCTTTATATGTGACTGCTCTAATTTGCGCTGCGCTTAGTATATTGCGTTGGTCAATATGTAAATGAGATGTTGCGTCTGTGTTCTTTAATTTGCACGTTGTTAGTAAATCACCAGCAGAAATTTCCACGCCCATCAGCGCTGTTTTGGAATTGTGCTCTCGTGCTAATTTACCCTGTTTAGTAAAACTTAAAACAAATATATATTATTATTATTATTATTATTATCAGAATGTACATGATGATCTAGGAGTTCAAAAGGGAGTATATATGGAAAGACGATAAGTCAAATATGAAGTGAGGTTATGCAATGCCTTGTAAACAAGAAGCTTGATTTTGAATTCAATATGTTGTTTAACATGAAGCCAGTGCAGTTGTTGGAGAATAAGAAGAACATGTTCCACCAAAGGAGTTCTAGAAATTATTTATACAGCCGAGTTCTGAACTAAGCTTGTGAGGAAGACCATAAAAGAAGAGCATTGCAATAATCAATATGAAATGTGACTAGATTAGGAAACATGATGGCAGTGCTCCTTCCTGGACAGCACACTTACGTCTGGCCAACGTCGGCCCAAGAGTGGAACATCAGCCTCCTTAACTACAATATCCAAAATGTATAGGCCAGGCATAGGCGGATATCTTCGGTCAGTGCCCTCTTTTCCCAGATCATCAAACGTCTCCGGCCCTCTACTGGAGACTAATGCCACACTTATTGCATCATTTGCAACGATACAAAGCAGGTTGAAAATCATCAAACCCTTAAAAAGGCAATATATGGATAATATCTGTCAGTTTTGTATGTCCGTTCACAGTTGCCATCATCTGAAGTCTTCACAAGTGAGGCTGGATCCAAACTGGAACTGGCATAATCTCTAGTAACCTGGGCATCCCAAGATGGAAACAGGAAAGCAAAAGGAGAAAGATTAGCATTGCTTGGCATGTTGGTGTGCTGGTGCTTAGCATTATTTATTTTGATTGGTACATGTATACATGTACAAATTGTTGAAGTCTGTTTGAAATCATTATGGTTATTAGTGTTGGTGATTAGTGCACTTTAGTTTCACTTGGCCTTTGACTTTGGTTGAATTAATTTTCTTTCAGCAATTGATGAAAGTGCATATGATCACTATTGTCAAGTCACCTTTATTTATATAGCGCTTTTAACAACACACATTGTGTCAAAGCAGCTTTACAGTATTAAATAGTAAAAATAGTGTATAATAACGCAAAAAGACAACAGTAAACACTCAATTTTCAGTTAAAGTCCATTCATCATAGATTCAGTGATGCCATCGTTCAGCTCAGTTCAGTTAAAATAGTATCTGTGCTTTCAATTTGATGATATCGCTGGAAATCAAGTGTCCCCAACTGTCTGGGGTTAGGTCCCCTTCGGTAGAAATATCAGAAGGCCGCATCTTAATGCATATAGGTACGTTTTTTTTTCAGTTTTGCAGAAATGTATATAGAGTTGTATATAGAGCCTATGTTGCTCAAGAAAGTCTTTCAGGCTTCTGTGCTAAAATGTGCAATGTGTAAAATATAGTGTAAATCCTCATTAGGACAAAAATTAGGTACTCCAGTTGTAGAAAAAAATGCATTAATGCATAAAAATAAATATGTATTTAAAAAAGAAATTACAAAAATAAAGCTGTTAAAACTTTTTTTTTTCTTGAGCAAAACCAGATAATACTGACAAAATTGTGTCTAAAATGTAACAGAGTATTAACTTCTTGTTTATTGAACTGTTGTAAAAAGAAATTGACATTTTCGTACAATTTGTTCAAACCCCCCAGTGTTAAGTTTAAAAAATTTGACGTGCACGAAATGCAAGCAGTACAAAAAATACTTGGTTTATAATAAAAAGATTTCTTAAATTTCAAATCAGCATAATACAAGTTCATTTTTAAGGACAATACATCATCAAATTAATAATGATTTACAGTTTTTGTTATATTGACAATACTTAAATGCTAAATTGATTAACAAAAGTTTTAATTTATTTCAATATCATAAAAATATCTTGTATACCTTATAAAGTTTTTCCAAGCATATGCTTAAAGGTGAGGTATGTAATTTTTCAAAAACGCTTTAGAAAACTGAGTCGGGTGCCGAGTACCAAAACAAACTTGTAGCCAATCAGCAGTAAGGGGCATGTCTACTCGTGATGTGGAGGAGAGAGCGTTCAGTGAACAGTCGAGTGACAGAAAGAGAGATTTCGGATAAAAAACAAAAGAGGAAAACCTCTACGGAACGATAAGGCAAGAAGTAGGACCCGTGTAAATTTCGGATCAGCTTTCCAGCGCTGGAGAGAACTCAAGCACCGGAAGGCCTGAGATCGGACGCCGAGGTTGCTTTGGTTCTTCTCGATAGGTTAGTAACACCGTGTCTACACCGGACGCGGCGCGCCGCAACAGCTAAAGTCTGCCTACACTGGAAGCGGCCGTTGAAAATCATTTGAAATTTGTGTCAGCACGTCATAAATAGAACGTGGCAGCAGTTTTCTGTCGGGGATTTGTCGCGCCGCGCAGCATCTAGTGTAGACAGCATCACTGATTATAATGAATTGTATAGTATTTTGTCGCACCGCTCGTGTCCGGTGTAGACACGGTGTAACATTGGTTTTGCTTTGTTTCACAGAACTAATCGTTGCCTGGGTTGCGTAGGCTACGTATGTGTGGGGCGGAGCTATCAAAATAGGGGCGAGACCCTTTTAGGGTAGGGGCATGTTTGTTTTGGTGATTTCAAATATCAATATTGGCTTCCAGAAATCTCTTACCCCACCTTTAATTTTCTCCTCAAATATTATTTGATAATACATATTGGTTAATATATTTGGTATAATGTATTGAACATAAATCTCATTCCCTTTCATGAAGTCAGTGGCTAGTATAATACTGTCGACATACATGAAGCAGAAAGTTTCATGTCAAATTCATCAAGTCAGAGCTAGCTGTTCCAGGAGGCACAGAGAGATTCTCCTGTGAACTGATCATTTCTCTGTGCTCCAATCGGTCTTTGTCAGGTGACGTCACACTCACGAGAATCGAAGTGCATTTTGGGTATCGCCGCCAATAGTTAATTGCATGATAGAAACGGCCAAAACCTCACCACGAAGAATGATATTTTAGGTCTCACACGTGAAAAAAAAGACAAAACAACAAGAGGCGTCGCCGCATCGGGTGTCCTGGGTTGCAGCGGTGATACGCAAAATCATCATATTTGCCAACATATCTCCGTTTATGTTCGTTAACCCTCGACATTTTCATAAAGGTAAGAAAGAGACTTTTTTAGATGTGCTTATTTTCTGATTTCTGAAGTAGCCAACATTATATTCACATGTTATTTATGGTTATCGATGCTATTAAACAACCAGGGAGCAGGTGAGCAGAAATGGGTCATGTACCATGAAATGTCTTGCAATCGTGTTATGCATGGGTGTAAAGAGTTATTTTATTTCACTAACTTTACTGAAATTAAATATAGTTTTTTTTTTTTTTTTTTTTTTTTTTTTGGGGGGGGGTTGTACTTAACTCAAGTGCAATTTAAACTGAATACTTCACTAAAATACATTTCTAATGTTTCTAATTTTTATTTCTTACCATTTTAAAAAGTACTGACTACAATTTTGTACATTTACATTTCATATAGTTCAGCTAGGTGTGACTAAACAGTAATTGGGAGCAGTTAAGAAAAAAAACACATTGCAGCCAGCTGAGACGATGACCCACCAGGCTGGAGGAGATGGTCAGTTACACACTGAAGGCTGGAGAAGATGGTCGGCTACACACTGAAGGCTACACACTGAAGGCTGGAGGAGATGGTCGGCTACACACTGAAGGCTGGAGGAGATGGTCGGCTACACACTGAAGGCTGGAGGAGATGGTCGGCTACTCACTGAAGGCTGGAGGAGATGGTCGGTTACTCACTGAAGGCTGGAGGAGATGGTCGGCTACACACTGAAGAAGGCTGGAGGAGATGGCCGGCTACACACTGAAGGCTGGAGGAGATAGTCGGCTACACATGAAGGCTGGAGGAGATGGTCGGCTACTCACTGGAGGCTGGAGGAGATGGTCGGCTACTCACTGAAGGCTGGAGAAGATGGTCAGCTACACACTGAAGGCTGGAGGAGATGGTTGGCTTCACACGACACCACTCAGTGTCACTAACTGAATGTAACTTGAGTGTCCGCAGAAGAAAACTGACTGCTGTGGCGTAAACTCAGGATTTCTGATAGTTTTTCAGTGATCTTAAAGTAAAGTATTATACAGGTATGCCAAACTTGGGAACCTTTATTCATGGGTTCTCAACTCTGGCCCTTGAGGTCCACTTTACTGCAGAGTTGAGCTCCGACCCTAATAAAATACACCCGAACAGGCTAACCAAGATTTTCACTATTACTAGAAAGTTACAGGCAGGTGAGTTTGATTGAGGTTGGAGCTAAATTCTATAGGAAGTGCACATAAAGGTTTTATTTCCTTATGCTGCTTTTCATGTCAGACATAAGAAAAAAAATCACTTAATTTTAAAGACTTATGTTAACCTCATGCACCTCAGATTGGATCTGCCTGCACAAACACTGTTTTAGACAACTGTGACGGGCACAAAATTGGACACAGTATAGCAATGATAGACTGTTTTGAGATTTCCACAGAGAAACCATTCAGTGTGAAAGTGTGTGTCAGAATGTCTTCTACCTACAAGCACTATTTAGTATTTGAGAGATCATCTAGCACTTCTAAGAATCCATGCAGAAAGGGTCATCAGAAATGTTTGGCAGAAGCATCAAATCATCATCATCTTCTTAATTTATTCAGCTTTTTTTGTAGTACTTACACTGTGTCCACTTAAGAAAACAGTGTTTTGATGATTCATCATGCTTGTCACATCTTCTGTTATGAATTTTGAAACTGATTTTTAACAAAGTGTTGCATTAATAATAAAGTATGTATAATGCCATTTTCATAAATGTGTTTTTGATTGTCTCCTTGTTATTAGTACTTATCAGTAGCCTACTTGTTATCAGCCAAATAAAGTAAGGAAAATTTTGAACAAACAGGGTAAGGTTTAATGGTAGAGTCTCACATGATGTAATTACTCACAATTGTGCAAATTATGTGTGAAAATCAATGGTAGACAAAAACAGAACGTGTAAGTGTATAAGTAAATAATATAAGTTTTTATACTGTAAACAAGATAATCATATATCCAGTGAGGTTGGAGGCAGCGATGCCGGTGGCACTCAACTTTTGCGTCAGGTAGTATGGATCAGTGTTAATTGTTAATCATCAATGACAAATTATATAAATTACGGTTCCTAAAAAAATAGCTGAGATTCTCTCG
Source organism: Schizothorax lantsangensis (assembly GCA_027422415.1). Taxonomy (NCBI): domain Eukaryota; kingdom Metazoa; phylum Chordata; class Actinopteri; order Cypriniformes; family Cyprinidae; genus Schizothorax; species Schizothorax lantsangensis. Next base: position 21,663 of record JAPDDO010000411.1, read on the forward strand.
GTACCGTATCTACTTGGTTTGCTTCTGTTTCTCCAGTATGACGATTTAATCTGTCTTTATTATACGGCTCGGTACACTTTCAGTTCACTGCTCAATGCAACGATACCTTCAAAATGGCGCCTCGGTGACGTCACATATAATAAACGCACGTGACTGACAAAGACCGATACAGGACATTTAAATGGTTGTGGCTAGAAGGGATATAGCTCCGACCTGGAACGAACAATGAAATTAATTTTCTACCTATTAGATTGTGTTTTATTAACGTCTACACCTACCCCAACCCTAAACATACCCCTTACAAATAATGAAAGCATAGTAATTATTGTTGTACAGTGTGACAAAAATTATGCTGTGTTGATGTGCACATGCCCAGTAGCGCCATACGTATCCCTTCTAGCCTTAACCCATTTAAACTTCCCAACATACACTAACACAGCTGCTCACACTAAGCTATTTAATGTTCTGATTGGTATAGAGGGGCTAGGCAGGCACGAGCAATCAATCAATGAGAGAGTGATCTCACTCCCTATTTGACCCTGTCGCTTATCTACATAAAACATCCAATCAGTTGAACTATTTGCTTTACACAATGACTCACTGTTTAGAAATGCATTGGAAAAAAAAGTATGATGAGGACATCTGCTGGTCAAAAGCTGATAAATGCAAAATCTAAATACACATCTTTAATAACAGTATAAATTACCTCTTCATCTTTAATTGGTGACAGCAACCACAGGGTAGAATTAATCCATTGCTAGTAATTCATCTAAACAGCTTTTCGATGGAGGACAAAACAAAGAAAAAATAGATGTATAAATAGATGAATAATTTGACTGGATGGAAGCATGCATATGGTTTTAAGAGAGCATGCATATTTGTGAGAGCAGCAGTTTAGAGTCTGACTTCTATTTTCATTAAGGAAATGTAAAATTACATTACATACAAGAATGCATATAGCATCTGAAACAACATTAGGTCAAGACAGGGCATACAACACACAGAAGCATTTATAAAATAAACTGTGGTATTGCTTGCACTGCTGCTTTCCCATTCTTGTTATTCTGTATAATCTCAAAGTATGAATTTAAAAAAGGTACACATCCTAAAGGTATACACATCTTAAAGTCTGATGAACAATTAAATAAACAAAACACTTTTTTATCCCTTGTAAATACAGTGTGTATATTTTAAATGTTTATGAGGGTGAGCTCTATGGGAGTAGCACATAGACTCTTGGGGACAAAACATGGTGTATTTAGAGACTATCCTTTCATTTCATCCTGAGATCTGAAGAAGGCAGTGGCTGAGAAATGACTTTAAGGAGAAAGATGTTGTGATTTCTATTATGACCAGAAAGGGGTAGTATGATATACGTATATTGTCTATTCCTCCACTTTCTGCCTGTCAAATGATGATCTAAATTATGAAAGTGCCTGGTTTGGACAATTTTTTTCTCTAGAATGTTTGTATGTGTAGATTTATATCACAGTAAAAACAAAGGCTCAGAATCAAGGTAAACTGAAATATTGTATACTGACAAGTATACAGTCAGCCAAATCTAACAAGCATTACTATTAATGTAATTAAGTGCATCATAATTTGTCTGGAAGACCACAATGATGAATGGTATCTGAAACCACTTAATTAACAGTAATTGTACTGAGCAACAGATATATTTGTTCTCAGAATGGAAAAAAAAAATGTATGCTGCATAGTGGTTGTGTTTTATAGGGAAACCTGATCTACTTTTTTACTTTCTTTTAGTTTCGTAAACATAATTTGAACAGAATACTGCATGGGCAGAGGGTTTTATTCAGCATGAAGGATCTTCCTGCAGAAAATATTTCATTTACAGACTTCAAACTCACCGGTTTCTACAGCCTTGGAGAATGGAGGCTTTTATTATTTATCCCTTTCTTTCTGATGTTTTTATTGGCTCTCACAGCAAATTCTATTATCATATATTTAATCACCTCTCAAAAATCCCTACATTCTCCTATGTATGTACTAATTGGTCTTATGGCTGTTGTAGACCTAATGTTGCCTATATTTTTTGTACCTAACATGCTTCTAAACTTTTTGTTTAATTGGACTGGAATATCTCTAACTGGTTGCTTGATACAAATGTTTAGCCTTCATTTTGTTGGAACATTTCAATCTACTTTGCTTTTGTGGATGGCACTGGATCGTTACTTTGCAATTTGCAAACCTCTTTATTATCACAAATACATGGAAATCCCTAACTTTCTAAAGTTTGTTGTTGTGCCAGTAATCAGAAATATATTCCTGGTAGTCGCCACTGTCTCTCTGGCAGGAAAACTGTCATTTTGTGTAACAAATATCATTGATCATTGTTTTTGTGAACACATGGTATTGGTTCAGTTAGCATGTGGAGATATAACTATTAATAATATTGTAGGACTTCTGACTGTTTTCTTTATCCCAACTGCAGATTTTATTCTTATCAATATTTCTTACATTGTGATTTTCACCTCTGTGTTCAAGTCTGGCAGAACTAACATGAAAGCCTTAAACACCTGCATTACTCACTTCATTGTTATGTCAGTTACATTGACCTTTGCCTTAATTGCATTTTTGTCATACAGAATAAGAAATAATTTTTCCCCTAGTAGTCGTGTATTTGTGAGCACAATGTATTTACTTTTTCCGAGTTGTTTCAACCCAATTATTTATGGTGTGAGAACAAAAGAAATAAGGCAAACATTTCTAAAGTTCATAAAAAATGTAAGGGTCTTAGCTTTGTAATGAATCAAATAAAAGTGGATGTTCATACACTGACTCTGTTACTGTCAGGGAGTCTCTGTCTGTTTCTCAATTCCAAGAACGTAGAGAATGGACTTGTGTTCTCGTGGAGACCAGTCTTGCAAGGCTTCCTTGGAGGAACGAACTCGGAAGGGCGCGAAGACACAGAACGCACTCTTATGAGAATTGAGATGTACTGCGTTCTTGCTTAACTGACCGCAGTCACAGCATAAGCAGTGGCCAATGAACAATAAATATAACATAACATTACAAACAAATGTCATAACTTATTAAAACATTTCATACTATTATAGATATTATTTTCATATAATTGTATATCGTTTTATTTTACAGCGTTATATGTTTGTTAAGATTAATTTTAATATGCCAATAAAAATGCAAATTTTCTCCGGGTCTCATAACTTTAAGTCACCTTTATTTATATAGCGATTTTAACAATACAGATTGTGTCAAAGCACTTAACAGTATCAAGTTGGAGGATAGAGTGTCAGTAATGTATAATAATAAGATTAAACACTCAATTTTCAGTTAAGGGCGTTTCATTATTGAATTCGGAGATGTCATTGTCTAGCTAAGTTTAGTTTAAATAGTAACTGTGAAATCAAATTTACTATAATCGCTAGAAATTAAGTGTCCCCAACTGAGCAAGCCACTTTATTAAAATTAAGCAAAACAAAATGATAAGGCAGCGGCTATTTGCACTCAGTGTAAATAGCGATAGATGCTATTTACACTAAGTGCAAATAGCAATAGATGCTATTTACACTCTGTGTAAATTGCAATTAAATGCTATTTACGCTAAGTGCAAATAGCATATTTTTTAGCGATAGATGCTATTTACAATAAGTGCAAATAGTGATGGATGCTATTTACACTAAGTGCAAATAGCAATAGATTCTATTTACACCAAGTGAAAATAGCAGTATTTTTTAACGATATGCTATTTACACTAAGTGCAAATAGCTACACAGTAAAATCCTGAGTGTTAAATTAACACTGCTCGGATCATATATGGTCCCACTCTAAAAGAGTGTTAAAGTAACACTGAAGCAGTGTTAAAGTTAATGAGATAAGTATGTGATTAATTAAGTGCTGATTGAGAACAAGTCAAGTCAAGTCAAGTCACCTTTATTTATATAGCGCTTTTAACAATACAGATTGTGTCAAAGCACTTAACAGTATCAAGTTGGAGGATAGAGTGTCAGTAATGTATAATAATAAGATTAAACACTCAATTTTCAGTTAAAGGCATTTCATTATTGAATTCGGAGATGTCATTGTCTAGCTAAGTTTAGTTTAAATAGTATCTGTGAAATCAAATTTACGATAATCGCTAGAAATTAAGTGTCCCCAACTGAGCAAGCCAGAGGCGACAGCGGCAAGGAACCAAAACTCCCTCTGTGACAGAATGGAGAAAAAAACCTCGGGAGAAACCAGGCTCAGTCGGGGGGCCAGTTCTCCTCTGGCCAGGATATTATTGTTTATTCATTGTTTACTTATTGTTTTAATTAAATTTTTAAATGTATAAATGTATAATATTTCTATTTTTATATTGTTGCAATTTCTAACAATAATAGTATTATGTAGTTAGGTATTTTATTATTACATTTTTAATTATTTGTTTTATTTTTAGCTTTATTGTATTTTAGTCGAGGTCTTCACTGGGGATATGTCTCTGGGGCTCATCGCTGACAATCAGGGCCGCAGACATCATCTCCCGGCGCCGATCCACCATCTGATCCGGACACGGACTGAGAAACAGAATAAGAAAGAAACAACTATTAGCGTAGATGCCAATCTTCTTACGATGTAACGAGTACATCGTGTGTTATGGGAAGTGTTCCCGGTTCCGGTTGATCTAATTAATGCAGCCTAACAATCCTTTAACGGATTTGAATAATAGAAGTGTAGTAGTGTGTTAGGTGTATGTCAGGTTAAAGAGATGGGTCTTTAATCTAGATTTAAACTGACAGAGTGTGTCTGCCTCCCGAACAGTGTTTGGTAGATTGTTCCAGAGTTTTGGTGCTAAAAAGGAAAACGATCTGCCGCCCGAAGTTGATTTTGATATTCTAGGTATTATCAGAGTTTTGAGAACGCAGCGGCCGTGGAGGACTATAATGCGATAAGAGCTCACTCAAGTACTGAGGAGATAAACCATTCAGGGCTTTATAAGTCATTAACAAGATTTTAAAATCTATACGATGTTTAGTAGGGAGCCAGTGCAGTGTTGACAGAACCGGGCTAATGTGGTCATACTTCCTGGTTCTAGTAAGAACTCTAGCTGCTGCATTTTGGACTAACTGTAGTTTGTTTATTAAACGTGCAGAGCAACCACCCAGTAAAGCATTACAATAATCTAACCTTGAGGTCATAAACGCATGAATTAATATTTCTGCATTTGACGTTGAGAGCATAGGTCGCAGTTTGGATATGTTTTTGAGATGGAAGAACGCAGTTTTACAGATGCTAGAAACATGGCTTTCAAAAGAAAGATTGCTATCAAAGAGCACACCTAGGTTCCTGACTGATGAAGAAGAAGAATTGACAGAGCAGCCGTCAAGTGTTAGATAGTGTTCTAAGTTATTACATGTGGGGTTTTTAGGTCCGATAATTAACACCTCTGTTTTTTCAGAATTTAGCAGTAGGAAATTACTCAAGTGATGAACACCTGCTGTTAACAAGCAGAATCACTGAAGAAAAGAGAAACACAAGAACTACAACTGACTTCAACCACATCCTTAGATGAAATCAACTGAAATAAAAGACATTAAATCTCTCAAGATTTCAGTAGAAGATAATTAAACAACTCCACAAACATCAACAGCTTCATGCATTACTAACAAGTTAGCCTTTATTTCTGGATTATCTAAAACAGAAGTTCTTTACTGAGAATTAAGGTTTAGATGTGTTTTTCTTTTTTCAATTTACCGTTTTGGTGAATAGTGTTTGCTTTAGTTGCCTCTTGACCCTTGACATTTTAAATATAAGTTTCACTTTGGCTGTTACAATTGTGTTTATAAAGCACATATGTGATGGCAAGGAACTTATGATGAAATTATTTTGTGTCTCTGAGTCTCTGATTGAATTTTACCTAAATCTGTAGTGTTGCAGTTCTATTATATGAGATGACAATGTGAGAAAACTTTATAAACCACTTTTATAAGTATGGTTCATAAAGAAGTTTCAATTCTGGCAATCACAGATTCAGCATTGAATCTGAATCTGATTCAGCACAGATTCAGATTGAAGAATCAGCATGTGAATCTCAGCAATGGTGAAAGTAAGAATAAAAAATACTAAGACAATGCAGCTGCATAATTTATTCATGTCGCAATGCATGCTGGGAGCCATGGATGAGTTATGATTGGTGCACCCAGAATGCAATGCAACATGAATCTGTCTGATGATCGTCACCATTGTTGAGATTCATATGCTGATTCTTGATGTCTGCGTGTCTAAACAGTACAGACGTTCTAAACTGGTGTGCAAAGTGTCTTTAAAGTTATTCATATTTCATTAAAATGCAGTTGTGACCAATAACATAAACTAAACATATATAACAACACTGATGACATCAGTGAATCAGGCTACTGCATGACAACTACATCATTATCAAATAATAGCCATAATCTGATTACATTTTCTCTTGGCTTTTCTTGCCATAACATATGTGTTTCATAAACAAAATTACTGCAAAGAGAAAAAAACTAATGTTAAAAGTTGAGGGTCAAGAGCACAACTAAAGCAAACGCTTATCTCCACAACGGTGAATTCAAATTTTATTATTTTCAATAAACATTAACATCTAAACCTCTGTTAATTCTTAATAAGAATTTTTTAGATGCATGACAAAAAAAGTCAAACTGGTTAGTAGTGAGTGAAGTTGGTGATGCTGTTTGTGGAGATGATTAATCATCTTCTGCTGAAATCTTGAGAGATTTAATGTCTTTTATTTCAGTTGATTTCATCTAAGGCTGTGGTTGAAGTCAGTTGTAGTTCTTGTGTTTCTCTTTTGTTCAGTGATTCTGCTTGTTAACAGCAGGTGTTCATCACTAATGCTCAATCGGCACTTAATTAATCACATAATTATCCCATTAACTTTAACACTGCTTCAGTGTTACTTTAACACTCTTTTAGAGTGGGACCATATATGATCCGATCAGTGTTAATTTAACACTCAGGATTTTACTGTGCATTTAATAATTTGAATTAAAACTATAATTTGCACTCAATACCTTATTATTGCGTACTGTTTTATAATGTACGACAATACTGAGGTGCAGATAATTGCCACTATTTGCAATAAGTAGTATAAATAGCAGAAAATCTTGCTATTTTAACATAGTGTAAATAGAATCTGCATGCCACCTTATTGGGACAATAAAGCCCTCCCAACAACTACCCTAACACTACCCGATAATCTTATTTTCAACTTTTTGATTATTTCCTTCATTTTTATTTAAAATAAATGCCTTTCTGATGCAATATGAGATTTGAAAAGGGAGGAAAAAAGTTCGGCAAAAGGTGGCCTCGAACCCAGGTCGATCGCATGAAAAAGCATGTACCAGCTGCGCCACTGGAACTGATGATGAATTGGCACCATTTTTATTCTTGACTAACTCAATCACACGTTAGTGGGCGGAGTTAGTGTAAATAGCCTTTGCCAACAAGACGGGCTATTTGCACTTAGTGTAAATAGACACTCCGAAATGATAAATGTCTACTTTCAACTTCAAGAGCCGTCGAGTTATAAATAAATATAGATATGAAGTCAAAGCAAGCAGGTTTAAAGCAAAACGAGAGCGAGTTGCTTACAGGCTTCCGTACACCGGCCGCCCGCAGCATCTTCTGGGATTTCTAACGGCTCGATTCTCTCAAGTCTGCACTCGATACATCCTCGATATCAAGAACACATCCGGGAACTTTCATGCGTCCTCTAAATTTGCGTTCTTGAGTATTGGAACTGAACTTCGACGGTTGAAGATGACGTAGAACGAGAACACAAGGATGCAAGATCGCTGAAGAACGCATATTGAGAAACAGCCTCTGTCACCTGATCACAATCGCCTCATTACTGAGCACCCTCACCTGCAGCCAGCAATCAGCACACCTTCAAGAACACAATCCTCACAGTCACTCATGGTCCGATCTACCGTTCACCTCGCTGAACCAAGCCTGACTCCTCACCTGTGTGTTACTTACCTTTAGACACTCCGACGTTCCCTCGATCCTGTTCACCAACGTTCCTGTCCTTCTCCCGGCAACCTGCAAAAGACCCAGCATCAGTCACTACAGCTAAGAACCTACAAACTGTTATTCTGTGTGCTTATCTAACCTGCTATCAGCTGCCACGATCTCATCCTGCATACTAGTCAATAAAACCATCTGTTTGATCACTTACCTCTTGTCTCCTGCCTGTACTGTGACAGAAGATCGGACCCCAACATTCAACACTGCAGGATAGGGACCATTTTGTTGGATCCTGCCGAGTTGCTCTATACCCGGACGCAGGATGGCCGCCCCATCGAGGAATATGTGGCAGAGTTTATCGGACTCTCTCATCTTGTGCCCTGGAGTGATTCGGTATTGAAGACGCTTTTCTGGCTGGGGCTCAACGACAATCTTGTTGATCAAGTACCCACTGCAGCTAACTCGTATCCCCTCGCTCAGTATATTGACTGTGTTATGCTGCAGTGTGGTTCCTCCCTCACCGTTGGCAATGTGGATGAAACCGTAAGCCCCGAGTCGCCGGCCGCCGCGAAGTCAAGCCCGCCGTTCACGGGGAGGTTAAGCCCGCCGCCGTTCGCGCCTCATTCACTCCCGCCGTTCGCGGCCAACGCAAGCCCGCCGCCGTCCGCGGCTCACTCAAGGCCGCCGCTGTCCGCGGTGAAGTCAAAGCCGCCGCCGTCCACGGCTCCCTCAAGCCCGCCGTCCACGGCTCCCTCAAGCCCGCCGTCCACGGCTCTCTCTAGCCCGTCTGCAGTCCATGTGGCAAGCCCGCCACATGCAAGCCCGCCTGCAGTCCATGTGGCAAGCCCGCCGGCCACCGCTGACTCCAGCCCAAAGCACGCTCCAGTGCCAGCCCCTTGAAAGCGTGTAGCTGTGGCTGTGCCTGCGCCTCCAGAGCGCTCTCCAGTGCCAGCCCCTCAAAAGCGCTATGCTGTGCCTGCGCCTCCACAGCGCCCTCCAGTGTCAGCCCCTCGAAAGCGATTAGCTATGCCTGCGCCCCCAGAGCGCCCTCCAGTGCCGGTCCCTCGAATGCGCTTAGCTGTGCCTGCGCCTCCAGAGCGCCCTCCAGTGCCAGCCCCTCGACAGCGCTATGCAGTGCCTGCCTCTCCAGGGCCCGTTCCTCCAGTGTCCGCGCTTCCAGAGCGCCACCAATTGTCTGCGCTTCCAGAGCGCCCCCAAGTGCCCGTGCCTCCAGAGCGCCTACAAGTGCCCGATCGAGCCCCTACTTTCCCCAAGGAAATTTGGGGGGGGGGGGGGGGGGGGGGTAGTAGGGCTCCAGCCGAAGAGGCCGGGGCGGGGGCGGGGGCTGACCCGCCATGGCCTCCCAAATCCTCACCTGTGTGTTACTTACCTCTAGACACTCCGACGTTCCCTCGATCCTTTTCACCTCCGTTCCTGTCCTTCTCCTGGCAACCTGCAAAAGACCCAGCATCAGTCACTACAGCCAAGAACCCACAAACTGTTATTCTGTGTGCTTATCTCACCTGCTATCAGCTGCCACGATCTCATCCTGCATACTAGTCAATAAAACTATTGAAAAAACCCTCGTCTCCTGTCTGCACTGTGACAGTTACATTAATAGAAGGGGTTGTTTTTATAAAATGAAAGGAATTAAAAGGGGGGGGCTATTAATTAGGGGTAGAAAACATAGCTAACTGTAGATAAACTTCATATGACATGGTGTGGTTAACAAACAAGGCAAGGCAAGGCAAGGCAAGTTTATTTATATAGCACATTTCATACACAGTGGTAATTCAAAGTGCTTTACATAAAAGAAAGTGAAATAATCATTCACAGCAATAAAAACAAGGAATTAAAAATAATAAAACAAGGAATTTTAAAATGATATAGAAATTGATTTAAAATGAAATTTAAAACAGTTAAATAGAAAAGGATTATACATAAAATACAATGCAGTCAGTTCGGACGTAGCACAGTGCTCATTCAACAAATGCACAGCTAAATAGATGAGTTTTGAGAATGGATTTAAATGTGGCTAATGTTTTAGCACATCTGATCTCTTCTGGAAGCTGGTTCCAACTGCGGGCGGCATAATAGCTAAAAGCGGACTCCCCTTGTTTTGTGTGAACCCTTGGTATTTCTAACTGACTCGATCCTAATGATCTGAGTGGTCTGTTAGGTTTATATTCAGTGAGCATATCTGCAATATATATAGGTCCTAGACCATTGAGTGACTTATAAACGAGTAAAAGTACTTTAAAATCAATCCTAAATATAACTGGAAGCCAGTGTAAGGACCTGAGGACTGGTGTGATATGCTCAGATTTTCTGGTTCTAGTCAGAATCCTGGCAGCAGCATTCTGGATGAGCTGCAGCTGTCTAATGGTCTTATTTGGAAGGCCGGTGAGGAGACCATTACAATAATCCACCCTGCTGGTGATAAAGGCATGAACAAGTTTCTCCAAGTCTTGACTGGAAACAAAACATCTAATTCTTGCAATGTTTTTGAGATGATAGTATGCTGATTTAGTTACTGCTTTGACATGACTACTAAAACTAAGGTCTGTCTCCAGAATCACCCCAAGATTTCTGACTTGATTTTTAGTTGTTTGAGGTATGCATTCACCTTGAGAACTTCATCTTTGTTTCCAAATGCAATGACTTCAGTTTTCTCCTTGTTTAACTGAAGAAAGTTTTGGTACATCCAACAGTTAATTTCATCAATGCATTGGCAGAGGGAGTCAATGGGGCTATAATAATTTGGAGATAAGGCTAGGTAGATCTGGGTATCATCAGTATAGCTGTGATAGGCAATTTGGTTCTTCCTCATTATCTGAATTAGTGGGAGCATATACAGGCTAAACAAGAGCAGTGCAAGAATTGAGCCTTGTGGGACTCCGCATGTCATGGACGTCCACTTAGACTTATGCTCTCCTATACTCACATAATAACCTCTCCCTTCTAAGTATGACCTGAACCATTTGAGTGCCATCCCAGAAAGCCCGACCCAGTTTTCCAGTCTCTCTAGAAGTATGTTATGATCGACAGTGTCAAACGCAGCACTAAGATCTAGTAGTACCAGCACTGATATTTTGCCAGAATCAGAATTAAAGCGAATATCATTTATTATATTAATGACTGCTGTCTCTGTGCTGTGATGCACGCGGAAACCAGATTGAAAATTATCCAGGTATCCATTTGAGTTTAAGTAGTTGTTCAGCTGATTAAAAACTACCTTTTCAATAATCTTACCTATGAAAGGAAGATTTGATATTGGTCTATAGTTGCTCAACATGGTGTTATCAAGATTGCGCTTTTTCAGAAGGGGCTTAACAACTGCAGTTTTCAGGGAGTTTGGAAGAGTCCCAGAAAGAAGTGAGGTGTTCACCACTTCTAAGAGATCTGCTTCTAAACAGTTAAGCACATTTTTGAAAAAAGATGTGGGAAGTGTGTCAAGATAGCAGGTTGACGATTTAAGATGCTGTACTATTTCTTCCAAAATGTTGCTATCAATTGTTTCAAAAACAGACATAGTCACTTCTTTTTGAGATTGCGGTCGAATCTGTGTGACCTCTGTGTTACAGGAAGATGTGCCAATCTCCTTCCTGATATTACTGATCTTCTCTGAAAAGAAGGAAGCAAACTCATTGCATTTGCTGTCAGAGAGCATTTCACTGGGAATCTGACTTGGGGGGTTTGTCAGTCTCTCAACAGTAGCAAAAAGAGTGCGAGTGTTGTTTAAGTTACTGTTTATAAGGTTTGAGAAGAAGGTCTGTCTAGCTGTGGCTAGTTCAAAATTGAAAGCATGAAGGCTGTCTTTATAGATGGTATAGTGTATTTCAAGTTTCGTCTTCCGCCACATCCGCTCAGCTTTTCTGCATTGTCTTTTCATATTCTGAACTGCTGTTGATTTTCTCCAAAATTATTTTTGTCTGCCAGTCTTCTTGCTGACCTTTATCGGTGCAATATCATCAATAAAATTCTTAACTTTTGAGTTAAATGAATCCAGGAGAAGATCAACAGTCTGCAGAAATGCTTGGTGTTAAAGATATTGCCTTCATAAATAGCACACTAGTGTTCTCATTAATGCATCTCTTTCTGACAGAGACAGATCTAGATTCAGTGGTGACAGAGATCAACATATCAAAGAAAATACAGAAGTGATCAGACAGTGCTACATCCTTAATAACAATGGATGAAATGTTTAGACCCCTACTGATGAGTAAATCTAGAGTGTGTCCACGATTGTGTGTGGGTCCATGCACATGCTGAATCAGGTCAAAAGTGTTTAAAACAGTTATAATTTATTTTGTAGTTTTGATTTCAGCATTATCTATGTGAATATTAAAATCCCCTGCAATAGCAAAACAGTCAAACTCTGAGGAAATCATTGATAACAGTTCTGTGAACTCTTCAACAAAGGCTGGAGAGTATTTTGGAGGCCTGTAAATGATGATAAACAGAATGTGTGGGGCACCTTTCAGCACAATACCTAGATATTCAAAAGACAAGTACTGACCAAATGACCAAATGACACTTGCTTGCATTGATAAACATCTTTAAACAGAGCAGCTACACCTCCACCTCTCCTAACAGTCCTGCAGACACTTATACAATTAAAGTTAGGAGGGGCTGTTTCAGTGAGGACTGTTGCACTGCAGTTGTCTTCTAGCCATGTTTCAATTAGAAACATAAAATCCAGGTTGTTTGTGGTTATTAAATCATTGATCACAAATGATTTATTTTTTAGTGAGCGAGTGTTTAAAAATGCTAACTTGATGGAATTACATTTTGTCTCTACAGCAATCTTAGACTGATGCATTACAGGCCGCAGATTAGATGGGTCAGCCGTATGGCTTGAGAAGGCCTTAGACTTTCTATCACGTGATAAAACAGAAATAGAGAAGGCTACAGGCATACTGGGTTCCCGCTTGTTTTGTAAACATTTGTGAATGTTGCTGCTAATATAGCGGGGACCCGACACATATCACTGAGAGCTGTTATCAGTTGTTTTTGGTTCACCTACAGCCGATGGAGGAGGGTTTGGGCCCTGGTGTTGTGGCAGCGGTCGGAGAGCTCTCACAGGAGGAGGCGGGAGAGCTGAGCCTGCAGTCTTTGGTGGTTGGGGGGCCCACCGTTTTTTAGTTGATATCTGGGGGCTTGCAGAGAGTTTGGTCCCAGCATACACCAATTCCTCCATTTTCTGTGAAAAGCTTAGAAGTGGAGATGCTGGAGAGAGGGATAGTGTGTCTGGTGAGCGGGGCTCTAGCTCTGGTGTTTCCGGTGACTGTGATGTGTTGTCCTGGCTTCCCAGGCTGTTTTCCAGAAAGTCGTCCTTGGGTGCTGAGTCTTGGAGCTGTTGTAATACGTCACAGTCTGCATGTGATGAGCTCTGTGTGCAGGGCTCAGCCGGGATGTCCATGAGCAGTGCTTGGCTGTGTGGCGTTATCAGTGTCCTTGTGGGATTCTTCAACCACATAATGACTCGGAAGCTGATATGAAGTCCTGTGGTCACTCATATTCTGTCCAGGTGAGTGTGTGAGTGGATAATAGTAGAGTCTAATAATAGAGTCGCCCACTATCAGAGTCCTGGGCTCGGCTGCGCTCTGAGCTGAATGCCGCTGTCTGCTCGACATTGAGCGCCTGTTAGTAGCAATGTTAGCTGCTGGCTGATTCGATCCGAGTTTTGTCATATTTTGGGATTCCTCATCCACATTCATCAATGCTTCAAATCTGTTCTCAAGATGTATAGGGGGTTGTAGAATACCAGTGCTTACAAGTCTTGTCATAGCCGTATCTGGGGTAGAGGATGCTACGGCAGCAATACGAGATACTCGTGACAATCTGATGTCTCGAGAGCCTTTGGGTCTCGCTCCCTGTTTGTGCCATCGATTAGTCCGTCGATCAGTTTCGGCTTGTTCCTCTACACTTGGTATAAACTGTTGAGATTCACTAGATTCACAGGACTCACCGGCTGTATGCTGAGGGGGTCCGTGGTGACCATCTGCTGTATGTTCCGTCTGTTTTGGAAGTCCAGCAAGTAACTTTGTTTCAAGAACCGCAATCCTTTGTAGAAGTTTGTGGCAGTTCATGCAGCAAGTAGATTCCACTAGAGGCATTTTCTCTTGTCTGTTTGAATGTAGACAGCTGTATTTTTCTGTCTCCGGAATGTAAACTGCTGGCAGTGGGAGGCAAAGAGTCCTCTTTTCCAAAAAATGGTGTTTGAGCACTGTGCTGATCTGCTGAAGTTAAAATCTTAGAGAGATCTGAGAAAAGAACAAAAGTAGGGAGCAAAGCGCAGAGCAATAGGCAAGAGCGTCCGAACAGTAGCAAAGCCGGAAGCATAGAAAAACAGCTCACACATTTCAAACAAATGTGTATTTTGTTGCACTCATGTTAAAAATAAGTTTCTATGGTGATTATTTTGAATGTTGTTTATGCAGTAGGACTCTGAATTGCTGCACTGGGCACAGATCACATGCCTCCAATGGAATGTGGAAAACAGCATTTAGAAAGGGACATTTAACTCTAAAAAACAGATAACGTATGAATTAGAAAAGAAAAGAAAATAACTTAAGGCAGAAGGAAGCATAATTTGCGGTTGTTGGCCATATACAGTGCTGTGAAAAGGTTTTTGCCCCCTTGCTGTTTTTTTATTTTTTATATATATATATATATATATATATATATATATATATATTTGTCACACTTAAAAGATTCAGATCATCAAACAAATATTAATATTACACAAAGATAATGCAAGTAAATACAAAATGCAGTTTTTAAATGATGATTTTATTTATTAACGGAAAAAAGCTGTCCAAACCTATCTGGCCCTATATATTTACTCGGGTTATCTTTGTGTAATATTAAAATTTGTTTGATGATCTGAATCATTCAAGTGTGACAAATATGCAAAAAACAAACAAAAGAAAAACAGGATGGGGGCAAAAACTTTTCCACACCATTGTAAACATTAAATACACATCTTAAAGTCTGATGAATAAACAAACAAATCAAGTAAAAAAATCAAGTTAAAAGTATATATATTTCCTTGAAGTCTGGCAAATTGAGTAAAATACATTGTATATGCCTTAAAAGTTTATGAGGGTGAGCTCTATGGGAGTAGAACACAGACTCTTGGGGACTAAACATGGTGTATTTAGAGACCATGGTATGTGTCTGCATTTCATTTCACACTAAGTTTAAAGGTGGGGTATGTAATTTTTCAAAAACGCTTTAGAAAACTGAGTCAGGGCCGAGTACCAAAACAAACTTGTAGCCAATCAGCAGTAAGGGGCGTGTGGAGGCGTCACTCATGATGTGGAGGAGAGTCAAGTCAAGTCACCTTTATTTATATAGCGCTTTTAACAATACAGATTGTGTCAAAGCACTTAACAGTATCAAGTTGGAGGATAGAGTGTCAGTAATGTATAATAATAAGATTAAACACTCAATTTTCAGTTAAGGGCATTTCATTATTGAATTCGGAGATGTCATTGTCTAGCTAAGTTTAGTTTAAATAGTAACTGTGAAATCAAATTTACTATAATCGCTAGAAATTAAGTGTCCCCAACTGAGCAAGCCAGAGGCGACAGCGGCAAGGAACCAAAACTCCCTCTGTGACAGAATGGAGAAAAAAACCTTGGGAGAAACCAGGCTCAGTCGGGGGGCCAGTTCTCCCCTGGCCAGGATATTATTGTTTATTCATTGTTTACTTATTGTTTTAATTACATTTTTAAATGTATAAATGTATTATATTTCTATTTTTATATTGTTGCAATTTCTAACAATAATAGTATTATGTAGTTAGGTATTTTATTATTATATTTTTAATTATTTGTTTTATTTTTAGTTTTATTGTATTTTAGTCGAGGTCTTCACTGGGGATATGTCTCTGGGGCTCATCGCTGACGATCAGGGCCGCAGACATCATCTCCCGGCGCCGATCCACCATCTGATCCGGACACGGACTGAGAAACAGAATAAGAAAGAAACAACTATTAGCGTAGATGCCAATCTTCTTACGATGTAACGAGTACATCGTGTGTTATGGGAAGTGTTCCCGGTTCCGGTTGATCTAATTAATGCAGCCTAACAATCCTTTAACGGATTTGAATAATAGAAGTGTAGTAGTGTGTTAGGTGTATGTCAGGTTAAAGAGGTGGGTCTTTAATCTAGATTTAAACTGACAGAGTGTGTCTGCCTCCCGAACAGTGTTTGGTAGATTGTTCCAGAGTTTGGGCGCTAAATAGGAAAAAGATCTGCCGCCCGCAGTTGATTTTGATATTCTAGGTATTATCAAATGGCCAGAGTTTTGAGAACGCAGCGGACGTGAAGGACTATAATGCGATAAGAGCTCGCTCAAGTACTGAGGAGCTAAACCATTTAGGGCTTTATAAGTAATTAACAAGATTTTAAAATCTATACGATGTTTAGTAGGGAGCCAGTGCAGTGTTGACAGAACCGGGCTAATGTGGTCATACTTCCTGGTTCTAGTAAGAACTCTAGCTGCTGCATTTTGAACCATCTGTAATTTGTTTATTAAGCGTGCAGAACAACCACCCAATAAAGCATTACAATAATCTAACCTTGAGGTCATAAACGCATGAATTAATGTTTCTGCATTTGACATTGAGAGCATAGGTCTCAGTTTAGATATATTTTTAAGATGAAAAAATGCAGTTTTACAAATGCTAGAAACGTGGCTGTCAAAGGAGAGATTACTATTAAATAGCACACCTAGGTTCCTGACTGATGACGAAGAATTTACAGAGCAGCCATCAAGTGTTAGACAGTGTTCTAGGTTATTACTTGTGGGAGTACACAGATCAAGTACTTGAGTAAAAGTACAGATACGTATAATTAAATATTACTCCAGTAAAAGTAAAAGTACTGCTTTTTCAATTTTACTCGAGTGAAAGTACAAAAGTACGCGATTGTTTATGTACTTAAGTAAAAAAAAGTACTGATAGATTTATTTTACAATTTTATATAGACTACTTTATTTAATTATATATTAGCACATATTTTTATAATCCTACTGTTCAAAATACCTGGGATTTTCCCAAAATAACCACTATATGGAGTCAAGATATATATTTTGTTGTTGATTTGGACTATGTTGACGAGAGTGATGTAGTAATGTTCACTGTGAAGCTTACACTGCGATGTACCTGAGAGAAAACAGATTTGACCATATCATTTTCACCAGTAAAAAAAAATGTTTTAAAACTCGTTTTGCAGAACGTCACAGTTATATATGACATGAGAATAAGGCCTGAAGTTAGGAAGAACATTTTAAGGAAAATATAATTATGTTTTCATAATGATTTTTTTCTTCTCAAACCTTGTCTGTGGTGTAAAAACGCTCCTGGCCAAATGCCCCCAGAGGGCATCACTTCCCACTTTGATAATAACGGTAACGTTAGTTATCATGTTCTGAACATCACATCCTTTCTTTTTACCTCAGATGTAATCTATCTAGGTGGTTGAATAAAAATATTTGGACTTTATATCTAAAAATTTCCTCAACTTAGCACCAGCAAGCTTGTTACCTAGACAGTTAGCATCAGCTAACAATATTTACTTATTTTCAGTATGGTTATGAATAAACATTCATATCTGTCTACTCGGCTAGTTGATCCAAACAATATAAAAATGTATACTGTTGATAAACAATATAAAAACAGACGTCACATAGGGCTAAATGTGTAATATTTTAATAAAACTGCTAACATTACAGAAGCGGGGAATATGAACGAGTTATTTGATTTAATCTGTGTTATTTTAATGTTTTGTTTTTTGACCTAAAACATAGAGACACTGACATTGATCTGTCTGCATTCAAGCATTTCAGAGGGCTTAAATAGATCACCCTTTACAGCAAATATAGTTCACAAACAACTGACAGTTTTGACCTAAATATGATTTTCAGTTACAATAATTAATCCTAAAATTCGACATTAGTAACTTACTTTTCGCAGCATCAGACGCGCGCGCGCTCACAAGATCTCCCTGTTCTTTACTTGTGAGTTCAGTTCACTGAAGACTCGCTCTAAACGGATCATTTGAATCAGTGAGTTTTCGACTCGAGAACAGCTGCAATCGGATCATTCCAATTCGTGAATGAATCGTTTGTTGCGATTTGCTAACCGATTTAACAGGTTCATTGAAAAGAATCAGTTTGTTCATGAATCATACACCGCTTCTGCGTCTCGGAGCACGTGATATATTATAAGGAGTAACGATATGTTTTATGAAATGTAGTGAAGTAAAAAGTACGATCTTATGCTTTGGAATGTAGTGAAGTAAAAGTAAAAGTTGCTCAAAATAAAACTACTCCAGTAAAGTACAGATACTTGAAAAATTTACATAAGTACAGTAACAAAGAAGTTTTACTTCGTTACTGACCACCTCCGGCCTACGCAACCCAGGCAACGATTAGTTCTGTGAAACAAAGCAAAACCAATGATACACCGTGTCTACACCAGACGCAAGTGGCACACCAAAATACTATAGAAGTCATTATAATCAGTGATGCTGTCTACACTGCGCGACGCAACAAATCTCTGACAGAAAACTGCTGCTGCGTTCTATTTATGACGTGCTGACACAAATTTCAAATGATTTTCAATGGTTGCTTTATCGCGTCCAGTGTAGGCAGACTTTAGCTGTTGCGGCGCGCCACGTCCGGTGTAGACACGGTGTTACTAACCTATCGAGAAGAACCAAAGCAACCTCGGCGTATGATCGCAGGCCTTCCGCTCCTTGAGTTCTCTCCAGCACTGGAAAGCTGATCCGGTAGTTACACGGGTCCTACTTCTTGCCTTATCGTTCCACAGACGTTTTCCTCTTTTGTTTTTATCTGCCATCTATATCTTTCTGTCGCTCGGCTGTCCGTCCTGTGCACTGAACGCTCTCTCCTATATAAGGATATATATAATATGTAATATGCTCTGGCCCCCTCCCTGCTTATCGGGGTGATGAGATTCATAGCAGACTGTCATCACTAAATGGCTGGATGTCTAAGTGGTGCCCGCAAAACAACATAGGTTTTATAGACAATTGGACGAGTTTTTGGGGCAGACCTGACCTGTTGAAAAGAGATGGTGTTCATCCCTCCTGGGGTGGTGCCGCTATTCTCTCTAGAAATTTGGCACATAGTCTTAGAGTTCATACTTGACTAACTGGAGCCCAGGTCAGGAAGCAGACAGACTGTCTAAACCGACCGTCTGCTAGCCGCCTCACGTCACAGAAGTCAGTTAATTCTCAGCACATAGAGACTCCTTCACCTAGATATCACACTATAGAGACTGTGTCTGTTCCCCGAACTAGAGAATACAGAAAACGTCCAAACCAATTTATGAGTAACCATTTAATTGATGTTCAACAAATAAAAAATGTTTACAATGTTCCTTGCCGCCTGGTGAAACACACCAAATTGAGAAACTTATGGAATGCATAGTCGATATAAAAAACTGGATGACGAGTAATTTCTTACTGCTAAATTCTGAAAAAACAGAGGCGTTAATTATCGGACCTAAAACCCCCACAAGTAATAACCTAGAACACTGTCTAACACTTGATGGCTGCTCTGTAAATTCTTCGTCATCAGTCAGGAACCTAGGTGTGCTATTTAATAGTAATCTCTCCTTTGACAGCCACGTTTCTAGCATTTGTAAAACTGCATTTTTTCATCTTAAAAATATATCTAAACTGAGACCTATGCTCTCAATGTCAAATGCAGAAACATTAATTCATGCGTTTATGACCTCAAGGTTAGATTATTGTAATGCTTTATTGGGTGGTTGTTCTGCACGCTTAATAAACAAATTACAGATGGTTCAAAATGCAGCAGCTAGAGTTCTTACCAGAACCAGGAAGTATGAGCACATTAGCCCGGTTCTGTCAACACTGCACTGGCTCCCTACTAAACATCGTATAGATTTTAAAATCTTATTAATTACTTATAAAGCCCTGAATGGTTTAGCTCCTCAGTACTTGAGCGAGCTCTTATCGCATTATAGTCCTTCACGTCCGCTGCGTTCTCAAAACTCTGGCCATTTGATAATACCTACAATATCAAAATCAACTGCGGGCGGCAGATCTTTTTCCTATTTAGCGCCCAAACTCTGGAACAATCTACCAAACACTGTTCGGGAGGCAGACACACTCTGTCAGTTTAAATCTAGATTAAAGACCCATCTCTTTAACCTGGCGTACACATAACACACTAATACACTTCTATTATTCAAATCCGTTAAAGGATTGTTAGGCTGCATTAATTAGATCAACCGGAACCGGGAACACTTCCCATAACACATGATGTACTTGTTACATCGTAAAAAGATTGACATCTACGCTAATATTAGTCTGTTTCTTTCTTATTCCGAGGTCACTGCATTCACCAGATCAGATGGTGGATCAGCACCTAGAGACGACCTCTACAGCCCTGAACGTCAGGGGAGATCAGGACACCTAGATGAGCCCCAGAGACAGACCCCCAGTGAGGACCCCGTCACCTAGACAGTCATCAGGAAAAGACCTCGGGAACCAGTTGAGCCCTCCAATCTGACTTTGCAGCAGTTGGAATTGAACTGCTGGTTCGTCTGGCCAGAGGAGAAATGGCCCCCCGACTGAGCCTGGTTTCTCCCAAGGTTTTTTCTCCGTTCTGTCACCAATGGAGTTTTGGTTCCTTGCCGCTGTCGCCTCTGGCTTGCTTAGTTGGGGACACTTCATTTCCAGCAATATCGTCGACTTGATTGAACAGAAACTTTTTGAACTGAACTGAGCTGGACGATGCCATCTCTGAATTCAATAATGAAATGCCTTTAACTGAAAATTGAGTGTTTAATCTTGTCATTTTACATTATTGACACTATTTTCCCATTTTGATATTGTGCAGTTGCTTTGTCACAATTTGTATTGTTAAAAGCGCTATATAAATAAAGGTGACTTGACTTGACTTGACATCTCAAAAACTACAATCTGTGCCACGTCTGACTGTAGTGTTGACGTCCCAAAAACTAAAGTATGTGTTAAGTCGGACAGTGAGGATGGCGCCCCTCCAGCTATATTCTATGCTGAGCCGGACAGTGAGGATGACGCTCCTCCAGCTGTATTCTGTGCTGAGCCGGACAGTGAGGATGACGCTCCTCCAGCTGTATTCTGTGCTGAGCCGGACAGTGAGGATGACGCTCCTCCAGCTGTATTCTGTGCTGAGTCGGACAGTGAGGATGGCGCCCCTCCAGCTGTATTCTGTGCTGAGCCGGACAGTGAGGATGACGCTCCTCCAGGGGCCGGTTGCATAAACTGTTTAGCCTAGTCTTAAAAAGTTAGTCATCTAATTTTTTTTCTTCAAGACTGGTCATAACTTTTTTAATTCAGTTATGAAAAGGAAGATTGATCTTATATGTATTGGAAAAGTAAGACTGATTACCCCTTGGCCACTGCTAGTTGGTCAAACTAGTTCTTAAGACACAGTCTTAACATGGTGGCTAAGTTTATGCAACTGGCCCCAGCTGTATTCTGTGCTGAGTCGGACAGTGAGGATGGCGCCCCTCCAGCTATATTCTATGCTGAGCCGGACAGTGAGGATGATGCTCCTCCAGCTGTATTCTGTGCTGAGTCGGACAGTGAGGATGACGCTCCTCCAGCTGTATTCTGTGCTGAGCCGGACAGTGAGGATGGCGCCCCTCCAGCTGTATTATATGCTGAGCCGGACAGTGAGGATGACGCTCCTCCAGCTGTATTCTATGCTGAGCCGGACAGTGAGGATGACGCTCCTCCAGCTGTATTCTGTGCTGAGTCGGACAGTGAGGATGGCGCCCCTCCGGCTATATTCTATGCTGAGCCGGACAGTGAGGATGACACTCCTCCAGCTGTATTCTATGCTGAGCAGGACAGTGAGGATGACGCCCCTCCAGCTGTATTCTATGCTGCGCCGGACAGTGAGGATGACGCTCCTCCAGCTGTATTTTTTTTTATCAACATTTTTTTATTTTTTTCACACATAACACAACACAGCATTCAAAATATAACAAAACAAAACAACTGACACATACTCAACATCTCAAAGTCCAGTCAAAAGGGAGGGAGAGAGGGAAGGACAATAAAAACACAAAAGTCACTCCTTTATATAATCACGTATATCAAACAAAAAACACTGCCAAGCGTCAATGGTCGAAGGCCTAGCCCCACCGACTCGCGCCATTGCACATTCACAAGTCACTATTTGCAGGAGGCTACGGATCCAATATGTTTTTCCACACATGTGTGGTGTAAACCAGTTCTGGATTATTGTCTTCTTCGCAGCTGTAAAACCAGCAAACAACATTCTCTTTTGCATTGAACTAATACAGAGACCAGAATCATCATTAAGAAGACACAAACTTGGGTTAACAGACCAATCAATTCGCAGTAATGATGACAAAACCAGGTTTACATGTGTCCATAAACTGATGACGACAGGACATTCCCAAAACATATGCAGAAAAGTGCCTGATGATGTAGTGTTATATATATGGCAGTTCAAATTTGACTGTAGTTTCATTTTAAATCTTTTGGACTTAACACTCCTCCAGCTGTATTCTATGCTGAGCAGGACAGTGAGGATGACGCCCCTCCAGCTGTATTCTATGCTGCGCCGGACAGTGAGGATGACGCTCCTCCAGCTGTATTTTTTTTTATCAACATTTTTTTATTTTTTTCACACATAACACAACACAGCATTCAAAATATAACAAAACAAAACAACTGACACATACTCAACATCTCAAAGTCCAGTCAAAAGGGAGGGAGAGAGGGAAGGACAATAAAAACACAAAAGTCACTCCTTTATATAATCACGTATATCAAACAAAAAACACTGCCAAGCGTCAATGGTCGAAGGCCTAGCCCCACCGACTCGTGCCATTGCACATTCACAAGTCACTATTTGCAGGAGGCTACGGATCCAATATGTTTTTCCACACATGTGTGGTGTAAACCAGTTCTGGATTATTGTCTTCTTCGCAGCTGTAAAACCAGCAAACAACATTCTCTTTTGCATTGAACTAATACAGAGACCAGAATCATCATTAAGAAGACACAAACTTGGGTTAACAGACCAATCAATTCGCAGTAATGATGACAAAACCAGGTTTACATGTGTCCATAAACTGATGACGACAGGACATTCCCAAAACATATGCAGAAAAGTGCCTGATGATGTAGTGTTACATATATGGCAGTTCAAATTTGACTGTAGTTTCATTTTAAATCTTTTGTAAGGAGTTATGTATGCTCTATGAATGACTTTGAAGTGAATAAGACGATGAGCCAGATTTTTAGATGTTAAGCTGAGATTAGACCACACTCTCTCCCAGTCGACAGATAAATTAAGGTCAGATAATTCCCTATTCCAAATAGTTTTAATAGAAAGAGGTTTTGTAATGCAATCAATGTATTATATATTAAGGAAACAGATGGCCGACCAGCAGGTGGTGTAATCCAGTCCCGCATAGGATGAGAGGAAATAGAAGATGCCCACGGAACGCCATACGCTAGTGGTGGGCAGAGCGAGGCTTCGTGAAACACTGAAGCAGTCGAAGCAAATGTGTCGAGGCTTCGAAACATTTCGACACCCGTCTCTACGGTGACACCTAGTGGTCATTTTCAAGTATTGCTCTGAAACAGCGTCGACAAAGAAACCGTTAAGCGAATTGACGAATTATAACGTATGTTGTGTTAATTGATCCACAAAGTGATTTGGGGGAGTGGTTAGTGTTCTCGACCGGAATGCTGTCTCCTTGGGTTCGAATCCTGGGTGAAGCAGTCATCTTCACAAAATTATAATGAACAATTAAAATGTGTGTTTTTATTGTTCTGTTCTTGTAATGTTGAAACATCGGTCTGACATCTGAATGAACTCTTTGTGAATAAATAAGTGTTATTTTGGTAATGAAAAATAGACAATAAAATACATCAAGCCACAATGTCTTATTTATTTATTTTTTACATATAAGCTACAGATTTTTATTTAAAAATTTTAATTGTTCTGCTGTTGATGGACTTAGCCTACTTCTTTTTTTACATAGAATATCTCCAGCCTTTGAAAAAATCCTCTCACAAGGGACAATTATCTGTCAATGTCTATAGCCTATCTATCAATATCTTAATAATAAATTTTAATGTAGCCTAAATATAATTAACCAAATTACACTATAAATATCACTATATCGCAAAATCTCTCTCCTCTCACAAAAACCCACGAAGTGAAGATGCGTTAACTCCACTTTTATACTTTGTGGGAGTTAGGTTGAGACAGATGTGCAATTGTGTGATTTGTTTCCGACCCTGTCAATCAAACGCAGACTCGGCAGGTATGCACGTCTCGAAACACTTGTGACATGCCCCGATGCTTCGAATCGCCTTAGTCACGTGACATGGGTGTTTCGAATCACGCTTTGGAGCAGTGTTTCGAAACATCTGCATTTCGGGATCTCGACACCGTGTCGAAACGTCAGTTTCGCATCTGCCATCCCTACCATACACTTTGAGAGCAGAACGTAATTGAAGAAAGACAAAATATGCGGATGCTGGTAGACAAAATTTGGTTCTTAATGTCTGAAATGAACAGAGGCCCTGGTTATCATATATATCACCGCACGTGTTTACACCTAAAGACGACCAAGAGGGTTGGACAAATGGACGATTTCTGCATACAAAATTAAAATTGTGCCATAAAGGAGTACTGTTACAAAATTTGAAGTGTCCACCTATCCGACGTTCAACCGTTTTCCAGATTTTAATACAGTTAGCCACAACCGGACCAAAATTATAATTATCCCCTTTTTTTCCTCCAGCTGTATTCTATGCTGAGCAGGACAGTGAGGATGACGCTCCTCCAGCTGTATTCTATGCTGAGCAGGACAGTGAGGATGACGCTCCTCCAGCTGTATTCTGTGCTGAGCAGGACAGTGAGGATGATGCTCCTCCAGGTGTATTCTGTGCTTAGCCGGACAGTGAGGATGACGCTCCTCCAGCTGTATTCTGTGCTGAAGCGGACAGTGAAGATGACGCCCCTCCAGCTGTATTCTGTGCTGAGTCGGACAGTGTGGATGACGCCCCTCCAGCTGTATTCTGTGCTGAGCCGGACAGTGAGGATGACGCTCCTCCAGCTGTATTTTATGCTGAGCAGGACAGTGAGGATGACGCTCCTCCAGCTGTATTCTATGCTGAGCCGGACAGTGAGGATGACGCTCCTCCAGCTGTATTCTATGCTGAGCCGGACAGTGAGGATGACGCTCCTCCAGCTGTATTCTGTGCTGAGCCGGACAGTGAGGATGACGCTCCTCCAGCTGTATTCTATGCTGAGCCGGACAGTGAGGATGACGCTCCTCCAGCTGTATTCTATGCTGCGCCGGACAGTGAGGATGATGCCCCTCCAGCTGTATTCTATGCTGAGCCGGACAGTGAGGATGACGCTCCTCCAGCTTTATTCTATGCTGCGCCGGACAGTGAGGATGACGCTCCTCCAGCTGTATTCTGTGCTTAGCCAGACAGTGAGGATGACGCTCCTCCAGCTGTATTCTGTGCTGAAGCGGACAGTGAAGATGACGCCCCTCCAGCTATGCTGAGCCGGACAGTGAGGATGACGCCCCTCCAGCTGTATTCTGTGCTGAGCTGGACAGTGAGGATGACGCTCCTCCAGCTGTATTCTATGCTGAGCCGGACAGTGAGGATGATGCTCCTCCAGCTGTATTCTATGCTGAGCCGGACAGTGAGGATGATGCTCCTCCAGCTGTATTCTGTGCTGCGCCCGACAGTGAGGGTGATGCCCCTCCAGCTGTATTCTATGCTGAGCCGGACAGTGAGGATGACGCCCCTCCAGCTGTATTCTATGCTGCGCCGGACAGTGAGGATGACGCTCCTCCAGCTTTATTCCAGCTGTATTCTGTGCTGAGTCGGACAGTGAGGATGACGCTCCTCCAGCTGTATTCTGTGCTGAGTCGGACAGTGAGGATGACGCTCCTCCAGCTTTATTCCAGTTGTATTCTGTGCTGAGTCGGACAGTGAGGATGACGCTCCTCCAGCTGTATTCTGTGCTGAGTCGGACAGTGAGGATGACGCTCCTCCAGCTGTATTCTATGCTGAGCAGGACAGTGAGGATGACGCTCCTCCAGCTGTATTCTATGCTGAGCAGGACAGTGAGGATGACGCTCCTCCAGCTGTATTCTGTGCTTAGCCGGACAGTGAGGATGACGCTCCTCGAGCTGTATTCTGTGCTGAGCAGAACAGTGAGGATGACGCTCCTCCAGCTGTATTGTGTGCTGAAGCGGACAGTGAAGATGACGCCCTCCTGCTGTATTCTGTGCTAAATCGGACAGTGAGGATGACGCCCCTCCAGCTGTATTCTATGCTGAGCAGGACAGTGAGGATGATGCTCCCCCAGCTGTATTCTGTGCTGAGCAGGACAGTGATGATGACGCTCCTCCAGCTGTATTCTGTGCTGAGCAGAACAGTGAGGATGACGCTCCTCCAGCTGTATTGTGTGCTGAAGCGGACAGTGAAGATGACGCCCCTCCTGCTGTATTCTGTGCTAAATCGGACAGTGAGGATGACGCTCCTCCAGCTGTATTCTGTGCTTAGCCGGACAGTGAGGATGACGCTCCTCCAGCTGTATTCTGTGCTGAAGCGGACAGTGAAGATGACGCCCCTCCAGCTATACTCTATGCTGAGCCGGACAGTGAGGATGACGCCCCTCCAGCTGTATTCTGTGCTGAGCTGGACAGTGAGGATGACGCTCCTCCAGCTGTATTCTATGCTGAGCCGGACAGTGAGGATGATGCTCCTCCAGCTGTATTCTATGCTGAGCCGGACAGTGAGGATGATGCTCCTCCAGCTGTATTCTGTGTTGCGCCGGACAGTGAGGGTTATGCCCCTCCAGCTGTATTCTATGCTGAGCCGGACAGTGAGGATGACGCCCCTCCAGCTGTATTCTATGCTGCGCCGGACAGTGAGGATGACGCTCCTCCAGCTTTATTCCAGCTGTATTCTGTGCTGAGTCGGACAGTGAGGATGACGCTCCGCCAGCTGTATTCTGTGCTGAGTCGGACAGTGAGGATGACGCTCCTCCAGCTGTATTCTGTGCTGAGTCGGACAGTGAGGATGACGCTCCTCCAGCTGTATTCTATGCTGAGCAGGACAGTGAGGATGACGCTCCTCCATCTGTATTCTATGCTGAGCAGGACAGTGAGGATGACGCTCCTCCAGCTGTATTCTGTGCTGAGCAGGACAGTGAGGATGACGCTCCTCCAGCTGTATTCTGTGCTGAGCCGGACAGTGAGGATGACGCTCCTCCAGCTGTATTCTATGCTGAGCAGGACAGTGAGGATGACGCTCCTCCAGCTGTATTCTGTGCTTAGCCGGACAGTGAGGATGACGCTTCTCCAGCTGTATTCTGTGCTGAGCCGGACAGTGAGGATGACGCTCCTCCAGCTTTATTCTATGCTGCGCCGGACAGTGAGGATGATGCTCCCCCAGCTGTATTCTGTGCTGAGCAGGACAGTGATGATGACGCTCCTCCAGCTGTATTCTGTGCTGAGCAGAACAGTGAGGATGACGCTCCTCCAGCTGTATTGTGTGCTGAAGCGGACAGTGAAGATGACGCCCCTCCTGCTGTATTCTGTGCTAAATCGGACAGTGAGGATGACGCCCCTCCAGCTGTATTCTGTGCTGAGCCGGACAGTGAGGATGACGCTCCTCCAGCTGTATTCTATGCTGAGCAGGACAGTGAGGATGACGCTTCTCCAGCTGTATTCTATGCTGAGCCGGACAGTGAGGATGACGCTCCTCCAGCTGTATTCTATGCTGCGCCAGACAGTGAGGATGATGCCCCTCCAGATGTATTCTGTGCTGAGCCAGACAGTGAGGATGATGACCCTCCAGCTGTATTCTATGCTGCGCCGGACAGTGAGGATGATGCCCCTCCAGCTGTATTCTATGCTGAGCCGGATAGTGAGGATGACGCCCCTCCAGCTGTATTCTGCTGTGCTGAGCCAGACAGTGAGGATGATGCCCCTCCAGCTGTATTCTATGCTGAGCCGGACAGTGAGGATGACGCTCCTCCAGCTGTATTCTATGCTGCGCCAGACAGTGAGGATGACGCCCCTCCAGCTGTATTCTGCTGTGCTGAGCCAGACAGTGAGGATGATGCCCCTCCAGCTGTATTCTATGCTGAGCCGGACAGTGAGGATGACGCTCCTCCAGCTGTATTCTATGCTGAGCCGGACAGTGAGGATGACGCTCCAACAGCTGTATTCTATGCTGCGCCAGACAGTGAGGATGATGCCCCTCCAGCTGTATTCTGTGCTGAGCCAGACAGTGAGGATGACGCCCCTTCAGCTGTATTCTATGCTGCGCCGGACAGTGAGGATGACGCTACTGTATTCTATGCTGAGCAGGACAGTGAGGATGACGCTCCTCCAGCTGTATTCTATGCTGAGCAGGACAGTGAGGCTGACGCTCCTCCAGCTGTATTCTATGCTGAGCAGGACAGTGAGGATGACGCTCCTCCAGCTGTATTCTGTGCTGAGCAGGACAGTGAGGATGACGCTCCTCCAGCTGTATTCTGTGCTGAGCCGGACAGTGAGGATGACGCTCCTCCAGCTGTATTCTATGCTGAGCAGGACAGTGAAGATGACGCTCCTCCAGCTGTATTCTGTGCTGAGCCGGACAGTGAGGATGACGCTCCTCCAGCTGTATTCTATGCTGAGCAGGACAGTGAGGATGACGCTCCCTCAGCTGTATTCTGTGCTGAGCAGGACAGTGAGGATGACGCTCCTCCAGCTGTATTCTGTGCTGAGCAGGACAGTGAGGATGACGCTCCTCCAGCTGTATTCTGTGCTGAAGCGGACAGTGAAGATGACGCCCCTCCGTATTCTGCGCTAAATCGGACAGTGAGGATGACGCCCCTCCAGCTGTATTCTGTGCTGAGCCGGACAGTGAGGATGACGCTCCTCCAGCTGTATTCTATGCTGAGCAGGACAGTGAGGATGACGCTCCTCCAGCTGTATTCTATGCTGAGCCGGACAGTGAGGATGACGCTCCTCCAGCTGTATTCTGTGCTGCGCCGGAAGGTGAGGATGACGCTCCTCCAGCTGTATTCTGTGCTGCGCCGGAAGGTGAGGATGACGCTCCTCCAGCTGTATTCTGTGCTGAAGCGGACAGTGAAGATGACGCCCCTCCAGCTGTATTCTGTGCTAAATCGGACAGTGAGGATGACGCCCCTCCAGCTGTATTCTGTGCTGAGCCGGACAGTGAGGATGACGCTCCTCCAGCTGTATTCTGTGCTGAGCCGGACAGTGAGGATGACGCTCCTCCAGCTGTATTCTGTGCTGAGCCGGACAGTGAGGATGGCGCTCCTCCAGCTGTATTCTGTGCTGAGCCGGACAGTGAGGATGACGCTACTCCAGCTGTATTCTGTGCTGAGCCGGACAGTGAGGATGACGCTACTCCAGCTGTATTCTGTGCTGAGCCGGACAGTGAGGATGACGCTCCTCCAGCTGTATTCTGTGCTGAGCCGGACAGTGAGGATGACGCCCCTCCAGCTGTATTCTGTGCTGAGCCGGACAGTGAGGATGACGCTCCTCCAGCTGTATTCTATGCTGCGCCAGACAGTGAGGATGATGCCCCTCCAGCTGTATTCTGTGCTGAGCCAGACAGTGAAGATGACGCTCCTCCAGCTGTATTCTGTGCTGAGTTGGACAGTGAGGATGACGCTCCTCCAGCTGTATTCTGTGCTGAGTTGGACAGTGAGGATGACGCTCCTCCAGCTGTATTCTCTCAAGATTTCAGTAGAAGATAATTAAACAACTCCACAAACATCAACAGCTTCATGCATTACTAACAAGTTAGCCTTTATTTCTGGATTATCTAAAACAGAAGTTCTTTACTGAGAATTAAGGTTTAGAAGTGTTTTTTGTTGTTGTTTGTTTGTTTTTCTTTTTTCAACTTACCGTTTTGGTGAATAGTGTTTGCTTTAGTTGCCTCTTGACCCTTGACTTTTTAAATACAAGTTTCACTTTGACTGTTACAATTGTGTTTATAAGCACATATGTGATGGCAAGGAATTTATGATGAAATTATTTCGTGTGTCTGAGTCTCTGATTGCATTTTACCTAAATCTGTTGTGTTTTTATGATTTCTGTATTATTGCAGTTCTATTATGTGAGATGACAATGTGAGAAAACTTTATAAACCACTTTTATAAGTATGGCTCATAAATAAGTTTCAATTCTGGCAATCACAGACATGAAGAATCAGCATGTGAATCTCAGCAATGGTGAAAGTAAGAATAAAAAATACTAAGACAATGCAGCTGCATAATTTATTCATGTCGCAATGCATGCTGGGAGCCATGGATGAGTTATGATTGGTGCACCCAGAATGCAATGCAACATGAATCTGTCTGATGATCGTCACCATTGTTGAGATTCATATGCTGATTCTTGATGTCTGCGTGTCTAAACAGTACAGATGTTCTACACTGGTGTGCAAAGTGTTTTTAAAGTTATTCATATTTCATTAAAATGCAGTTGTGACCAATAACATAAACTAAATATATACAACACCACTGATGACATCAGTGAATCAGGCTACTGCATGACAACTACATCATTATCAAATAATAGCCATAATCTGATTACATTTTCTCTCGGCTTTTCTTGCCATAACAAATGTGTTTCATAAACAAAATTACTGCAAAGAGAGAAAAACTAATGTTAAAAATTTGAAGGTCAAGAGCTCAACTAAAGCAAACGCTTATCTCCACAACGGTGAATTCAAATTTTATTATTTTCAATTAACATTAACATCTAAACCTCTGTTAATTCTTAATAAGAATTTTTTAGATGCATGACAAAAAAAGTCACACTGGTTAGTAGTGAGTGAAGTTGGTGATGCTGTTTGTGGAGATGATTAATCATCTTCTGCTGAGATCTTGAGAGATTTAATGTATTTTATTTCAGTTGATTTCATCTAAGGCTGTGTCTGAAGTCAGTTGTAGTAGTTCTTGTGTTTCTCTTTTGTTCAGTGATTCTGCTTGTTAACAGCAGGTGTTCATCACTTGTGCTCAATCGGCACTTAATTAATCACATAATTATCCCATTAACTTTAACACTGCTTTAGTGTTATTTTAACACTCTTTTAGAGTGGGACCATATATGATCCGAGCAGTGTTAATTTAACACTCAGGATTTTACTGTGTACTCCAGTAAAGTACAGATACTTGAAAAATTTACTTAAGTACAGTAACGAAGAAGTTTTACTTCGTTACTGACCACCACTGGAAAGATGGCCTTCAGGTATCAGTTTTAACAATATTTATCTAGCTAATCATTTTTGTAATATTATACTTCTCACTGTTTCATTTGCAAACATAGTAGTGTATCATATTAACTATTTAGAGCATTTAACCTGTCAGACTTGTTAAAACATGCTTAGAATTCATTACAATGTACATGTATGTTCACAGTTAATTATTGAAATATGAATTCTGCACACAAATGAATCGTAAATCTTACACAAACCCTTTTTTGATTTGTTGATCAGGTGGCAGTAAAATTCGCCTCCAGCAGGAACACGAAATCCGTCAGCATCGTAAGTAGTCTTTGCTTTCTCTGTTTGTCCTCTCAGTCATTGTTTTCAAAATCTCATATTAACAATCACAGACTATAAATGATTTTTCAACAGACTATGAACAGTTTGTCGAGGTCTTGTCCTATATCCATCATAACAGCTGTCATTCTTCTAGGACGGTTATCCCAAACTTGTTCCACTGGAGGTCGCTTTGTTAATTCGAGCAAATCAAAGCCCCAGGGTTCCTGAAATCATCCAGCTTCTGGACTCGCAGGAGAAGCCTGGCTACTACATGATGGTCCTAGAGTGGCCCATGTCCTCTCAGTGTCTGTATGAATTTATAAAGAACTACAAGGGCAGCATTGGAGAGGATTTGGCATGGTTTATCATGTGCCAGGCAACATTCTCAGCTCAAACATGCTGCCAACGTGGAGTGTTGCACCGCGACATTAAGAACCAAATTTTGTCTACCAGCATCGGCATATTTTGTCTTTCTTCAATTACGTTCTGCTCGCAAAGCGTATGGCGTTCCGTGGGCATCTTCTATTTCCTCTCATCCTATGCAGGACTGGATTGCACCATCTGCTGGTCGGCCATCTGTTTCCTTAATATATAATAAAATTATTGATTGCATTACAAAACCTCTTTCTATTAAAATTATTTGGAATAGGGAATTATCTGACCTTAATTTATCTGTCGACTGGGAGAGAGTGTGGTCTAATCTCAGTTTAACATCTAAAAATCTGGCTCATCGTCTTATTCACTTCAAAGTCATTCATAGAGCATACATAACTCCTTACAAAAGATTTAAAATGAAACTACAAGCTGCGAAGGACAATAATACAGAACTGTTTTACAGCTGCGAAGACAATAATACAGAACTGGTTTACACCACACGTGTGGAAAAACATATTGGATCCGTAGCCTCCTGCAAATAGTGACTTGTGAATGTGCAACGGCGCGAGTCGGTGGGGCCAGGCCTTTGACCATTGATGCTTGGCAATGTTTTTTGTTTGATATACGTGATTGTATAAAGGAGTGACTTTTGTGTCTTTATTGTCCTTCCCTCTCTCCCTCCCTTTTGATTGGACTTTGAGATGTTGAGTATGTGTCTGTTGTTTTGTTTTGTTATATTTTGGATGCTATGTTGTGTTATGTGTGAAAAAAAAAAAAAATTTTGATAACAAAAAAAAAAAATATGAAAATAGTGTAATTTAAATGACAGGAAGCTCTGTGACGGCCATGACAGGAACTTAATGCTGCTTCAAGCCCTCCCTTAAGAGTTTAATTTAGAAAAAAATAACACCCGAGAACCGGTCGGGCCACCAGCTGGATTGTCATTCTGCTCTTGAGATCTGGACAAGATCAGTGATTACATTTGGACCACTGATGGGTTGTCACAACACTCTAAAAATGCTGGGTTAAATGTAACCCAGCGCTGGGTTAAAAAGGGACAAACCCAGCGGTTGGGTTGTTTTGACCCAGCGTTTGGCAGAGGTGTAAAGTCCAGGGGTCAGAACGTAAAAGTCCTGCCACATGTTTATTCCACCCATGAACTCAGCAGCTGATTTCACCAAAGGAGGAACCAAGTCATTCCTTTCAAGTCCTCAAAGAGTTAAAGTTAATGAGATAATTAAGTGAATAATTACACGATGATTGTGCATTAGTAATGAACACCTGCTGTTATTGAGAATTACAAAGGATCAGATGTTGATGTTTATTGGTTAAAATGATGCTACCATCATGGAGAGCAGTGTTTGCTTTAGTTGGGCTCTTGACCCTTCTACTAATTCAAAGTAATTTGTTTCTGAGCAATTGCAATGTTATTACTCGGCAAACATTTGTGCATTGCTGAATCAAATGCTTGAAGTAATAGATTAGCTTATGCTTTCTGCTTATAACATTTGAATAAACATCATGAAGTGGTCTCTCGTTGGTTTATTGATAGACATTCAGCTTTTACAGAACTGCAAAAAAAGTCATCTTAAACAAATGCCACTGTAGTGCTTAAATATTGGGGGAAAAAGGAAGAACTGTATTAGCTTGGGCTTTTAGACATGAACACTTATCATATGATCCTCAACAGTCGTGACAATAATTATTCATGCTGCAGTGCATGATGGGAGTTTTTACTATGGTGTTACCCAGAATGCATTGTGGCATGAAGAATTTTGTTGATTGTCACCATTGTTGAGATTCATATGCTAGTTCTTGATGTCTGTGTGTGTCTAAATAACTCTGGAGCTCAAATTTTTATATACATTACACAGCTTTAGAATTAATTCATTGTAACTATTAGAGCAACAATTTCCTTGCCTGCTGTAGTTTCACAGGGTTGATTATTCAAAATAAAAAAAATAAAAAAAAGTTATTTTGCATGTAATCAGGCCAGCGCCTGATGATTATCTCATCATATAAAAACAGCTAATAGCTGTTTACTGTAGAGTACTGACCTCTCTGCTTTACAACACCACATGAATTGCAACAAAGAAAAATCTAACACGAGAGTCAAAGGTCAAGAGCCCAACTAAAGCAAACACTGGTCTCCATGATGGTTGCATCATTTTTAACCAATAAAACATCAACATCTGATCCTCTGTAATTCTCAATAACAGCAGGTGTTCATCACTAATGCACAATCATCATTTAATTAGTCACTTAATTATCTCATTAACTTTTACTCTTTGAGGACTTGGGATTTGACTTGAGACTTGCTTGTGACTTGAAAGGAATGACTTGATTCCTCCTCTGGTGAAATCAGCTGCTGAGTTCCTGGGTGGAATAAACATATAGCAGGACTTTAACGTGCCAAACGCAGAGTCAAAACAACCCAACCGCTGGGTTTGTCCCTTTTTAACCCAGCGCTGGGTTATATTTAACCCAGCATTTTTTAGAGTGAAGGTGAGATCTTCGCTTCAACAACGGTCAATTTGTAAATTGAGATATTACACAGTAGAACAAAGAAAGAGAGCAAGTGTGAAGTTCAGGGTAATAATCAGACTTCTCTCATTTGCTTTTTATTTACCGTTTTCTGCAGAGCAACCCAAAAGAGCGGACTGAATTGGAGAAAATCAGTCTCCACAACTGGTTTAAGGTATTAACTACATTACATTAGCTTTCTTACCCTACCTTTTATTATGTGGTGCATCTGGCATATAGTCAGATGTCAAATTTCAGTACTGATTTCTGATTTAACCTGATTTCTGGTTTTAAGATTTCAGAAATGAAGAAATATTTGACATATTATATGATAAAAAATTATTTATTTAAACTTTTTATATAAATATTTATTAAAAAAGGAACATATATAATAAAATATAAATAAATGTATCTAAAAAAATAATATAAATACAAACATATAAAATTCATACATATATAAGATTTATTTGAAAAAATAAACAATATCTAAATAAATATATACATATTTAAGAGCTTTTTGAAAAAACAAGCAAACAAATAAATAACATATACAAGTATATATATATATATATATATATATATATATATATATATATATATATATACATACATACATGTACATGTACCGTGCCACCCCTAATATATATATATATATATATATATATATATATATTAGGGGTGGCACGGTACATGTATTCGTCCCGAACCGTCACGGTACAGGCATCTCGGTTCGGTGCATGATGCCTTACGACGAATACAGGCAATTCACCCCCAATCCAGAAGGGGGCGCCCGCAGCAATGCAACGCTGTTTGATAACCGCCAGCAGAAGATGCCAAGGGTGACACAGAGGCGGCAGCGCTGATGTTTGGCTCACTGTATTTTATCTTGATAAAGTGCCCACTGGATGTCAAGTTAGCAATGCTGGAACTGATGTGTGTGCGCGAGTGTGTGTGCGAGTGTGAGTGCGAGTGTGAGTGTGTGTGTGCATGAGTGTGTGTGTGTGTGTGGGTGCGTGAGTGTGTGCGTGTGCGAGTGTGTGTGTGACGCGATCACTTCAACTGTTTCCTTATACCAGCAGAATCAACTTTAAACACTTAGTCGTATTAATAATCACTGTATAAAGGTCTGCTTTTATTTGTGAAAACAAAACAGATTTTATATATATAACATGTAATATGTAGTATTTTCATATCTAGATGGATTTTTTTATTTGCACTACTGTCTGTTCAAAATAAATGAAAAGAAACCGAGCATAGTAGATTTCTTTTTTTTTCCATGTTGTACCGAAATCGTATCGAACCGTGACCCCCGAACCGAGGTACGTACCGAACCGTGACATCTGTGTACCGTGCCACCCCTAATATATATATAGTACCAATGATTCACTCAGCAGTCCGGACTACCCTCCGTAGTCTTCTGAGGTCATTAGAGTTGGTAGCTGAGCTGAACCAGACAGTTATTGACATGCAGAGGACGGATTCAATGACGGCAGAGTAGAACTGTATCAGCAGCTCCTGTGGCAGGTTGAACTTCCTCAGCTGGCGAAGGAAGTACAACCTCTGCTGGGCCTTTTTTACAATGGACTCAATGTGATTGTCCCACTTCAGGTCCTGAGAAATTGTGGTGCCCAGGAATCTGAATGTCTCCACTGCAGTCACAGTGCTGTTCATGATGGTGAGTGGGGGGAGAGCCAGGGGAAGTTTCTCCTGAAGTCCACGATCATCTCCACGGTTTTGAGCGTGTTAAGCTCCAGGTTGTTAAGACTGCACCAGACAGGCAGTTCCTTAACCTCCTGTCTGTAAGCAGACTCGTCACCGTCCTGGATGAGGCTGATCAGTGTGGTGTCGACAGAGGGATCTTTAGATGTGCAGTCGTTCGTGTAGAGGGAGAAGAGCAGTGGGGAGAGAACGCAGCCCTGAGGAGCTCCAGTGCTGATGGTGCGGGTGCTGGATGAGAATTTCCCCAGCCTCACTAGCTGCTGCCTGTCTGTCAGGAAGCTGGTGATCCACTGACAGATGGAGGTGGGGACGGAGAGCTGTGTCAGTTTATTCTGAAGGGTGTCCGGGATGATAGTGTTAAAAGCGGAGCTGAAGTCTACAAACAGGATCCTCACATAAGTCCCTGGTCTGTCCAGATGTTGCAGGATGTAGTGCAGTCCCATGTTGACTGCATCATCCACAGACCTGTTTGCTCTGTAGGCAAACTTCAGGGGGTCCAGTAAGGGTCCAGTGGAGGCCTTCAGATAAGCCAAAACCAGTCTTTCAAATGATTTCATGGCCACAGACGTTAGAGCCACAGGTCTGTAGTCATTAAATCCAGTTATTTTGGGTTTCTTTGGGACGGGGATGATAGTGGAGCGTTTGAAGCATGAGGGGATTTCGCACAGCTCCAGTGATCTGTTGAAGATCTGTATGAAGATGGGGGCCAGCTGGTCAGCACATGTTTTTAGGCAGGCTGGTGACACACCGTCTGGGCCTGGTGCTTTCCTTCTTTTGTTCTTTCTGAAGAAAGAACATTTCACAGTGACATTTTTAAAGCTTTATATTGAGTCAATGCTTACTTATATTACACATTATCTGTATATTTTCATATAATATATGAGCAATATCACACTAGTAGCCATGTGATATCGCTCTATATCAGCATAGCTGAGAATTCAGCCATAGGGAATGCTGATACAGAGCGATATCACTTAGCTAAGAGTGTGATATTGCATTTTTACCACAGTTGAACAGTACAAGTGTGTAAATAAATAAGAAACAACCACGGAGTATCTTTAAATACCATTTTGTATCCAGAACTACTTCCTTCCGCCATGAATTCATATCTCAGTTTGACAGTTTAACAGCTGAGCCCAAGCCCCGTTTCTAAATAGAAAACGTCACTTTAGAACCAACAAAGGAATGTTGAGTTGCTTCATTAAAAACGTATTGTATTACTGTAATAAAAGCTCACTGTATTATGTAGAATCGAGTATTATGAGAGAGAGATGGACTGAGTGAGTGTGACTACCTGTATCTGATACAGCATTCAGTCTTCAGCTCAATCTCATATTCACAATAAAACATTAGTTTGAATGTCCACTGAGGAAAGTGATATCTTTGTCGTACTATCCTTTCATCTGTTAAGGGTGATTTCCAGTGACAGCACTGCTTAGTGCATTTGTTGGCTGTGTCTTACAAGGTGTTGTTGAAAGTGAACTTGTTTACAACCCTGTTGCAGTCTATTTCAATATAAAAATCTCACTCATAAAAACAGTCTCTTGTCGCCATCTAATGGCGGAATAATGTAACTAATAACAATACGAACACACACCATTTCCCATACTAAATTAAATACTACTATATGCATCATTAAAGTTGCTAGGCAATTTTGTCAAAAGTACAAAGGCAGTGCTCCGATACAGTATTTAAGTATACAGTATATGCCCCCATGCTGCTTTGCTCAAATTTTGATCGTAACTTCCGTTTACACTAAACAATCAACAAAAGGTTTGCTCTATGAATGCTATAATAAGCATTTTCAAAAACTGGGTACAATGAGGTGACATTATTTTACTCACCCTTCAACCAATCTTTAAAAGTAAATTTAAAAGTGTAAAAGCATTAACAAATTACTTTCAACATACCATGAATAACTCCTAAAGATCCTCCTTCTATCCACAGCAATATTACGGATGTGTTACATATCATTATAGTAATATATGTCTATATTTCGTAATAATTACATTTTACAGCATTCATGTGAGAACAAACCTGGAAAGAGACATGAGGATTTGGGAAGAAAAATTAAACATTCTTAGTGCATTCCAGGGAATTATTAATGGTTTATATTGTAAATTAAATTGGGCGAGCAGACCACAAATGCACAGTATATTTTGTCTTTTTTTCATTTACTTACAGCGGAATACAAAGGAAACATGAAAATAATTAAGAGGAAAATATCACGTCACATTGAAGGGGTCATATGTTGCGATTTCAAGTTTTCCTTTCTCTTTGGAGTGTTACAAGCTGTTTGTGCATAGATGAGATCCCTAAAGTTGCAAAGACTAAAGTCTCAAACCCAAAGAGATATTCTTTATAAAAGTTAAGACTCGTTCAAAAAAAAACGGCTCATTCAAACACGCCCCCACATGTCTACGTCACGATGTGGAAATATTTGCGTAATGCCGCCCAAATGTTCATGCAAAGAAAGAAGGCCTGGTTTCAGTAACCGCAGTAGTGCTGATGCAGTCATGTCAGGAAGACGCTGTGTGTTTCTATGCGTAAGCAAAAGCACTTTATTTGGCCTTCCGAAAGTAGATGCAATTAGGAATCATTGGTTAAGATTTGTTTACAACACAACAGCACAACCCAAATGTTCGAATTTGTGCAACGCATTTTATGGACAACAGTTTTGTGAACCTAGTAGAGTACAAGGCTGGCTATGCACGAAGGCTATTTCTAAGAAAAAAAGGGTTGATTCAGACTTTGCTATGACAATCTGGCGCTTCTGAATCAGCGACTTTAAGTATGTTTTGTTATTAGTTCAAGTATTTGCTATTGACTGTTCAAA
The DNA here is from genome assembly GCA_027422415.1 of Schizothorax lantsangensis. Taxonomy (NCBI): domain Eukaryota; kingdom Metazoa; phylum Chordata; class Actinopteri; order Cypriniformes; family Cyprinidae; genus Schizothorax; species Schizothorax lantsangensis. The sequence continues at coordinate 60,736 of JAPDDO010000411.1, forward strand.
TGCGGAGTTTTGCGCGTAACGCGTCATGTGTGTGTGTGTGTGTGTGTGTGAGGGGAACAGGATCACATCACAGCGGAGTGTACAGCCCGTCAGAAATCGTCTTAACCACGGCTTGTATGCAAACACATACGAGCATCATCACTGTGTCTGTCACACGACTCTGTTCCCCCTTTCGGGCTTGAACTGATGGTAAAACTAAGTTGAAAGGTGAAGCTCGCGATTATGGTAAGGGGCGTTACATTTCCGACGCATGCTTGTGGTGTTCGGCCAATCACAATGCACTGGGTCAGTTGGCCAATCAGAGCAGACTGCACTTGTTTGAAGGAGGAGCTTTGTAGAAAACGACGCATTTGATGGGGCATAGAGGAACTACAATAATGTACAGTATTTGAAAAATAATGTGTTTTTTGAACAACATATTCTGTTACACCAAATACACAAAATAATGATCTTTAAAATAGCATCATATGACCCCTTTAATATACCAAACCTAACGTTATTCTCCTGACTTGTGAAATTAGAAAATGAATAAAATTTACAGCCCATTCAGTGAAAATGAAATTTGTTGCTGTCTTTTTGAGTGGAACTGCAAACTTTTTTGAGTGTTGACTGACAGGCAGAGTCTACTGTAAGCCTTTGCAGGTCTTCTGGGAAATAAGCCACAAACAGTCATCAGCACACTGCATACTCAAGGACTCACAATGTTGAGGCCTGGTGCCTTCAGATATTAAAAAACTTTCTGTCTAGTCTGAAGTGTCACACTCCACTCTGGGGAGCAGGGAAACGAGGAGGCGAGGAACTTCTTTCAAATAACATAAACTTTAATAAACAAACGCAGGAGACACAGAGACACATGAAGACGATCAGACTCGACCCAGAGGCAGGGAAACACAGGGCTTAAGAAGGCTGGAGTAAACTAGATAATTAACAACACAGGGCTGGGGACAAATTAACTAACGACAGGGGCTCTGGAGGGACTGGCCCTGGAGAAGCAGGCACTGGAGGACGCTGTCGAGGAGCGGGCACTGGAGAGCACTTGTGAGGATTAATGCTGATTGGGCTTGCCATATCTTCCAACGGCAGGCTGGTTCTGGCTCGGGCCCGGACGCTTCCCAGACACCAGTAGATCCCTTCTCTCCAGGTAAGTCCAGTGGTGTCTGGGAGGTCTACGGGGCGATGGTAACAGGCCCCGAGCCGGAACAGGTGGAGGAGGGCCGCGTCCTGCACCTCCGTCACCGCAGCGAGCCCACAGAATTCCCCAGCGTACTCCATGAAGGGGAGGTCCTGCCGGATGAGGGCGAAGAGGCGGGCGGCGAACTCCATACAGTCCCTTTTTTTCTTTCGGTCGAGTCTTCTGTCACACTCCACTCTGGGGAGCAGGGAAACGAGGAGGCGAGGAACTTCTTTCAAATAACATAAACTTTAATAAACAAACTAAACAGAGACACATGAAGATGATCAGACTCGACCCAGAGGCAGGGAAACACAGGGCTTAAGAAGGCTGGAGTAAACTAGATAATTAACAACACAGGGCTGGGGACAAATTAACTAACGACACAGGGCTGGGAACTGATAATTACAAATGACGACAGGAACAGGAACTAACCAAATATAGACATAGGAGGGAAAACACGTGATATGGGGAACACAGGACTGACAGAAGTCCAGCTACTGCTTTCAAGCTTGTCATGAAGAATCTATGTGCCACATTGGATGAAGATATTAAAGTACCAGTGCCAACACATCTTTGTCATGCATTGAATTTGTCATATATTACTTTTCAAAAGTAATGCCTTGTACTCAATCAAAACGCCTTTTTATTAATTCTGTTGTTTATTTTTGGTGAACTATAGACAGATACTTAAGAGGATTTTCAATGTTGCTATCTAGATATTATTTTTAAACCTGTTGTGTTTTTTAAATTATATGGAATAAATTAAAAGTAAACAAAATCAGCAGCTGAGCAGTCATGTAATGCAAATCTTTGTTTTTTTGTTTGTTTTTTTAGTATACAGGTATGACATCACTTGTGATAAGTGGTCAGAGTCTAATTAACACAAAAATAAGATAATTAGACCCTTGGTGATGTCAACTGTGCCTCATGGTCCAATCTAATCTTAAGCCTGTTCCCCTTGAGTGCTACTTAATGTGTTTACTGGCTACTTAATGTGACTCTTGAGATGGGTCTAGCCAAACAAAGTCCAGTAATGAGTGATGAATTTCTAAGAGTTCCCTAACTACTGTCATAAGGGGGCAAAGCTACACAAGGTTTATCACCATGACTCCTAATTGTCAGTCAAAACGTATAATAATTCCATAAAAGTAATAATTGTACAAATAATTAAAGTAATTATAATTTATTAAAGGAAAAATGAAAGAAGAAAAACTCAAATTTACTGACCATCCATCCAGCGTTTCCCTGCCAGTAGCCTGAGATACTGCAATAGGCTCCAGAACCCCTAGAACAAACAGAATAGATGGATGAACAGCTGGAATATCACAATATACACATTTAAACAGACAAATCTTATTCTGAATTTTGGTCTTTAAAAAGTTGCCTTTTCATAACTAGTTTTTATTAAAAGTTTTTAACATTGATAACACCAAAGACAAGAAATCAAGGAACACTTGTTTTGTTTAGTTTTTTTTGTACACCTGCCGCAGATGCTTAACCTAGGAAAACTAAATAAGCAAATGCATAAATTACATAAAAGTGGCATGAAGAAGATTTTCAGTAACTTCAAAAGTTTTTATTTATTTATTTATTTACAAGATGTGCAAAACAATATATGTAGTCAGTCTAACTACATATTTGCTATCAACATAGAAAGGGCCCACTTTGACCTACTAACCATACAAACTCTGACCCCTTGGTAATGCTTTTTTCATGCTATTGCTACACCAATACACAATTAAATGAATCTCTTTTTCAAAGTATATGTTGCATATTTGACCATTTGTACATGTTTCTCATAAAAAATCAGAGATTAGAACACTTATCACTGAAGTAATGTGTGCAATAAAGGAAAACAGCTATATTCCTCTATGGGAATAGTTAACCGACTTATGGGAACACAGCATGGTGTATTTAGAGACCACGATTTCATTCAAACTTTCATTTCATTCAAACGTAAGAAAAAATAATGATTAAACAAATGAAATGAGGAAAGGATATAGATTTCTGTTCATCAATGTAATAGGGAGAGCAGAGGATAATGCATGAAAGGCCTAAAAAAGATAAACATAACATCATATCTTGTTTACTACAATTATATCTGAATTTTCTGCTGTTTATATGACAATATATTTATTGAACATCTGACTTGTAAATGTCAGCTTGACTTTTTTTTTCTCTATTCTAATCTTTTAATATTGATAATACATGAAAATTTCAAAAACGGGTGAAACCAAATCACGTGCACGTGAGTAATTAATAATCAAATGTATCATACTGTTGCATAGCGTACTGTACTAATGGGAATATGTTTTAGTTCTTATCTTAAGGCGTTAAACCTTTTTTTGTCAGAACATTGTAGGGGTTGATCAGCATGGAAAATATTTCATTCACAGACTTCAATTTAAATGGTGTCTACAGCCTAGGAGAATGGAGGCCTTTTTTTATTTATCCCTTTCTTTCTAATGTTTTTATTGTCTCTTACAGCAAATTATATTCTTCTATTCTTAATTATATCTCAAAAGTCTCTGCATTCTCCTATGTATATACTAATAGGGTTGATGACTGTTGTAGACTTGCTCTTGCCTATATTTTTTGTACCTAATATGCTTTTTAGCTTTTTATTCAACTGGGGTGGGATATCCCTAGTTGGTTGTTTGATACAAATGTTTTGCCTTCACTTTGTTGGAGCATTTCAAACTACTTTGCTTTTGTGGATGGCACTGGATCGTTACTTTGCCATATGCAGACCTCTTTACTATCATAAATACATGGAAATCCCTAACTTTGTAAAGTTTGTTGTTTTGCCAGTAATCATAAATGCACTCCTGAATATCAGCATGGTCTCTCTGGCTGGAAAACTGACATTCTGTGTAACAAATGTCATTGATCACTGTTTTTGTGAGCACATGGCATTGGTTCAGTTAGCATGTGGAGCTATAACTATTAATAACATTGTAGGACTTTCAACTGCTTTCCTGATACCAACTGCTGATTGTATTCTTATTGCTGCTTCATATGTTGTGATTTTTGCCTCTGTGTTTAGATCTGGTAAGGCCCAAATGAAGGCTATAAACACCTGCATTACTCACTTAATTGTGATACCTTCTACTGAGCACATTTCTCCAGTTCTTCAGCAGTTGCACTGGCTTCCAGTAAAGTATCGAGTTGAATTCAAGATCTTGCTACTTACTTACAAGGCACTTCATAATCTTGCACCGCAATACCTTAGTCAACTTCTTCATGTTTACACCCCTTCACGTGCTCTCAGATCCTCATCTTCAATTTCTCTTATTTTTTATATGAAGTGCATTGACCATTTAAATTTTTTTTTTTTTTTTTTTTTTTTTTTTTTTTTTTTTTCTTTCCCGGCCTGTCAGTAACACAGATAACACATGACAGTACGTATGTGTAGCTATATTATCATCATTCACAGCCTTTTTTTTTTTTTTTTTTTTTTATTTTTTTTTTTTAATTAATTTAATTTTATATACCCTTTTATTTAACCACACTATGACAGACAAGCCCGGGGGACAGAGAGAGAAAGAGAGAGAGAGAAAAAAAAGAGAAAAAAAAAAAAAAAAAAAAACAAAAAAAAAAAAAAGACAATTTGCTTCGATACCTGCTGATACCTGCTGACAAAAAGAGAAAACAACAGAAGAAAACAACAGAAGACACAACATCATAGAGACTGCAGCAACAACCAACATCTGTATGAATCACAATAAATTCTAAATGTTAAATGTTATTGAGCAGCACACATAACTAATATTACAAAATAAGTTTTGAAGCAACAGCAGATCAAGACAAAGCGTGTCTGTGAGCACCTGTTTTTACACCAATGTGACTGCTTGAGTGTACACCTGTGTGTGTGAGCGCGCTTGTGTTCATAAGGTTCCTCCATGTAAATGTTTAATAGTGTGTGTGGGGCACAACAGTTCCATCCCGCAAGGCATGAAGCAGGCGCGGAAAAGACTCGGGCCCCAAACATCCGGGGGCCCCCCAGGGCACGGCACTCCCAGGAGAACCACCGCAGGGATAACCGCCGCCTCCACCCAGAAAAGGGCAGAGGAGAGCCCGAAGGCGGCACCTCCGACAGTCACATTGCAGACGCCCCAGGGTGCCGTGGCGGCAAGCCCGCAGGCTCCACCGGTAGCCGACCACACCAGGGCAGACCGGGCCCTGGGCCCGGAGATCCAAAGGCCCTCCACCCCCCAATCGGGGCCCAGCAAGGCCAGCAGGGCCAGGCCCCGCCAAGCGACCGCCGAAAGCGGGCCGGCGCCCACCCGAGCATCCTGCCCCGGCGCGAGAAACCACCAACGCACCGGCGACATCCTCCACCGGCAGTGCATGGTGGTGGGGTAGGGGTCGGCTGAGATGATGAGTGAGGCGGAGTCTAATGCCCGACCTGACACATAGACGTAGACGAACAAGCACACATATACACAAGCATACGTTCCCACCCTCATGCACGCAAACGAATATTCACACCCTCGCCCCACATGTAGACACACAAAAATGGACAAGGTACCCACACTCACACTCCCCATATGCACTCTATACTCCTAGATCCAGGCACCACCACCCCCAGAGGGGAAGCCAGCGCCCGATCCCGGAGCTGAACCCCCTTCGCTCCGGCGTGGGGACAGGAGGACCACCCCGGTCCCCGCAGCAGCAGAGAAAACCAACAGCCCAGACCCCGACCGGGCGGCCAGCTCATCCTCACAGCCCCCGGCCCCAGACAGAGAACAGAGAGCAGGGGTGTGAAAAAAAAAGACCCCAAGCTTCACCCCACCCGCTCAAATGTAGTGTTGGTGTGTGTTGTTCTAAGGTGCTTTAAAACAGTGGTGCTTTAAAACAGGGGAGGGGCACCCTCTACAAGCTTGTGTCAGCTCGTCCCCTCCCTAGCGCCCTCAATGTCTATGTGCAACTTAAAATTGAGAAGTGGGCACTGGCACCAGAGGGAAGGCTGAATGAACAGACCGCCCTCCGGATGCCATTCAGTGTGCCCACCCCCAAGGCCCTATATGTATGTGTCATGTGACAGTAAGTAATGAGAATGTCTAAGCTGTAATGTGTGATTGAGATGCAGGCGGCCACGAGGAAACAGAGGAATACCACCTCCCCCACATCCCAGCGACACACCCGCACCTCAAAACCCTACCTATGTGTTGATGTGATGGAGCGGGAGAAATGAAGCCCTAGGGATGGGGAGGAAAGCATCAGAGGGGGCAAAATACCCCCCCCTCTGGAGTCAGCTCCCCCGCTGACCCCCATAGGCACCCCTGCTACCCCAAATCTGCCCAGGGCGGGGGGCCCAGGCCCATCCAGACCAGGGCCCATGGCAGCCCGGGGCGGCCCATCAGACCCCACAGCAGAGGAAAAACTACCCCACCCCATCATTCAGTCAGCTCCCAGACTACAAAAGACAATAAGACACCCAGGTAGAGCCCATTTACCCCGCCTCTATTGGACCCCCCCCTACGGAGGCACCGATGCATCGAAGACCCCCACACCAGAGCCGGGCCCAAGCGTATGCACCAACCCATGCTCCCGGCGGCACACCAACCAGTGTGCACACCGGGTCGGCACACCGACCATTTAAATTTGAATAAAGGTCAGGTGGACTTTTTAATACCATATTTTAGGTGGCATAACATAAAAAAGGGGCACCAATGAGCACACGTACTGACACTACATTTTAACAGGGTTGTGATAAAGAGTGGCACGGTCTCCCTGAAATATGACTGCCGCCCCCACTGGATCCCCAACATCATTGGGCTAGAGTACTGTCAATCTGACGATGCCTGTATGCCATTGGATCAGAGCGCTGCTGCCTGATTGTTGCATGCTTGCATTTGGAACGCTCATCAATGCCATTACATCAATGGGCTCTGTCAGTGCTTTGGCAAGGTAATGCTTGTTATTTTTTTTATTTTTTTTGCCATGCAATAAAGCTAAGTTCAAAGGCCAATTTAAAATATTGGTACAGTAAATAAAGTGCACAAAATCAGTATTTTGTTTAGGCAGTATTTGTGGCAGTTGATAAATCGTGTTGCGGGATTTGTCCAAAAGGTGTGCATTTTTGCGCCAATGCATTGTTAAAGGATCAGCGTGTCATGTAATATTCCCATATAAATTTTAACAGCCAATTAAAAAATATTGGTATAGTAAAATTTGCTAATTCACGAGATCAATACATCCTTTATTAAACCGCTTTGTCGAGTTTAATACATCCTTATGGAGGTGTCGAAATGCTGAATCAATTCATTCACTTCTAACACAGCACTTAATGGGAGAAGCGTCATACACATAGAGGGCAGAGCGTCACATTATTTAAAGGGGAAGTTCACGCGTTAATGAGTAGCAAAGGATTAAGTAGCTGCATTGATTACTTTTATGCCACTGATCAGGCTTTTATATGTAGTTTGGGGCAACAAAGTGTTTTATAGGTTTGACTGAAATAATAATGCAATAACTGACACTTTAAATCAATGTTTCAAGCAACAACAAAACAATTGAACAAAAAACAGATAAAGACAAAAAGTAGCCATTGATAGTAGCCTATCTACACATGTATCCAAATCCAAATGTAATAAAATTATTTTATGTGTGATTTATGTGTAAATTATGTGGTATTAATGGTAATTTACAAGAGTTATATAATTGTGCACATTTATTATATCATTAGAATTATATAATTTTGTATGCAGAACTATTAATTATTAATTGAATTATTAACTGGGTTTAAAATTAATTGCATTTTTTTAAGTGATGCAATAGTGTGTACCATTTCTTCACTATTAATAGTAAATTACTATTAGAAGTACTATTATTTCACTATTATTATTTTTTCACTATTAAACGATGGAAGACCTTAATGCTGCATCAGTGTAAATGGATTTATTTCATGTTTTACTTATTTCAGAGAAATACCACCAGTTGCCTGAAAATGTACTATTAGTGCTCACCTACATACACAACATAATTTAGATGTCAGCTGATAATATACCAATTTCTATGGCGTATGCAAAACAAATTTTGTTGACCCTCTACCAAGAGTATTCTTAAATCAGGTATTCAACCATATAATCAACCACATAATTTTTCAGTAAAATAGTGTGTACCAAAGATATCAGAATTACAGTGGGTGACATAAAAATAAAATTCAAGTCATTGATGTTTGCCTACAAAACCACCACTGGCTCTGCACCCCTTTGCCTAAATTCATTATTTCAGACTTATGTGCCCTCTATAAGCTTGCATTCTGTTTTATTGTGCCATCCCAAAGAGGCACAAAATCACTTTCACAGACTTTTAAATTAACTGTTCCCTCCTGGTGGAATGACCTGTCCAACTCAATCCGAGCAGCTGAATCCTTAGCCATCTTCAAGATGCAGCTAAAAACACATCTCTTCCATCTTTATTTGACCCTCTAACTCTAGCAATCTCTATTCTAATTCTATTCTTAAAAAAAAAAAACTTGCCCCTTTTAGACTTGCACTCTATTAATTTACTAACTGCTTATTTTCTTATTTATATAGATATATACAGTGTGTGTGTGTGTGTGTGTGTATGTATATATATATATATATTAGTGCTGTCAAAGTTAACGCGTTAATGCAAATTCATTTTAACGGCACTAATTTTTTTAACGCGTGTTGAAGAAAATTCATTTTATGTTGATTCTCATATGTTTATATAGTGCAAAACCTTTTTCGGTATGACTGTGTAGAAGGAGAATGGTCTGGGGATTTTAGCCTAAAGATGTATGGACGACAGTGGGGGTCCATAGAAGGGTGATGGGTGGAAAACCGGACCAGTGGGAAAAGGGCCAGATGTATGTTAGTGACCTGAAAGGTTACTGAGGCCCTAAATGTAAAGGGAGTAAGGCTGTACAACATGATTTAGTAGAATGCTATTTACTTACTCTCCTTCTGTGGAAAAGTACAACTGCAAGATTGTGACCTTGTAACCTTGAGTGTGCGGATATAAGGTGGAGGAGCACCCTCCCCATTTGTCGCACTCTGCAGCAACTTGTGTTTCTGTATGACTGTTGACCTTCTTTGCAAAGAATAAAACCTTTAAAGACTAAAAGTGAGTTTGTCTCTTATGCTGATGAGAGTAAGTTAAAATTGCCACAACACGCGCGATTAACGCAGCGTGTATTTTCTGTTTGACCCGTGGCCCAACCCATAGTTGGAGAAATGGAGATGCACAGTGTTGCCAACTTAGCAACATTTCAGACCACTTTAGAGACTATTTTCCCTTCAAAAAAGCACCCAAACCTAGTTTCTGAGAATCACCGGTACTGCCGCGCAAGCGCGAGGTCTTGCTCTCCCAGCGCGCACACACACCTCTCTCTCTCTCTCTCTCTGTGTGCGTCTGCTGTGTTCAGCACGCACACACCCCTCTCTCTCTCTCTCTGTGCGTCTGCTCTGTTCAGCGCGCACACACCTCTCTCTCTCTCTCTCTGCGTCTGCTCAGTTTCTCTCCCAGCACGCGCACACACCTCTCTCTCACTCTCTCTGCATCTGCTCAGTTTCTCTTCAGCGATCGGCAGAGAGGAGCAGCGCTTTAATTCAGTTAAACACAGATATTATGTTGCTTCTCTAGTTTTACATGCAAGTATAGCCGAAATCACAGCACAGCTATTGTCTTTATCTTATGTGTATTTGATTTCATCAGACGACGGTGCGATTATCATGATTTTTTGTGCAGATTAACATCTTGGAAGGGAGGAGCTGGTTATGTAGTCTTAATGGGTCGCATTTCAGTCACTATTTAATATTCATTCCATTGTCTGACAACAGAAACAGAAAAATATACCAATGAAAACAGTTTTATTGAGAATTTAGCTTCATCAAAATACAGTATGTGGGCACAGAGAGGGAAACAAATGTAATAATAAATAATAAATGTACATTTTGCATTTTCAGAAGAAGAGCTGCACTGTGTGCAAAAATGTAAACAGGTTTGTGTCAGTAAATTGCTCAGTGCAAAGAAAGAGAAGTAATGGGAACCTGGCATTTCTTTTTTCATGTGTCTAATAGACATGAACAAGTTCTTTGAAAAACATCTATGACCTTTGAAACATGTCTACTCTTCATGCTATATGTTGACTATGGTTTCAATAATAATACACATACACTGCATGAAAAGAGGTGTATCTGTACTAGGAAACTCCTGTATACACCACTGATTTTCGGAAGTATCTAGTAGTACCAATGAGTGTATACGTCAAATTCCACCAAGTTAGGATACTTCCGTAATGATACCAATCCGGATGTATCTTGCTGAGGTATCCTACACTGTAAAAAATATCTACTTGGTTCTACTTAAAATCATAAGTTAAGCAGCTGCCTCAAAATTTCAAGTAAAAACAAAATGGATTAATGAATTGTTTTAACTCATTATTTTGAGTCTTGTTAAGCTGTGAATTGCCTTCTGCGAGTCAACATGACTATACAATTATTGTTGTTTCAACTTTGCTATGCAAGTTCAAAATAAAGTGAACTCATTAATGAGCATTCTGTTCACTTATCCCCATTAGTGGGTTCAACTTAGTAATTTAAATTAAGTAATGTCTTTGAATTAGGGTATCAAGTTAAGATGATCTAAAAGAATGTCTTGTTTTAACTTAACAATTAATTATAAAAACACAAATTTGAGTACAAAACTTTTTTTTTTATTAAAACCAATGTTAAGCCAATACAAGCTATACATACACACTTCAATCATGAAATCATCTCAAACTTGTAATCAATACCAAACTTCAGTTGGGTGTGGGTCACATAATGAGGCTAAGATAAATAGAAGGGTTGTGTGTGAGCTTACACTATGAGGGGGTATCCCAAGCAGACTCCACAAGTATTTCTCAGTGTGTGTATAGAAGGTGGATGATGGGAAGTGTTTCCTGCAGTGCCTGTTGTCAACAAAGAAGTTGGTCATGCTGAATGTAGGCTAGATAGACCAATGGACACATACAGCAGTATAGATATCTATATTCAGCACCTCCAAAAAAAAAAAAATCACAGCCTGTCATCTAAGTTGTTTATCATTGTTATTGGCGTGTGACCTAATGAGGTTAAGTTGACTGATGATTACTGCAGGAAACATCTCACCTTCTATATGCACATGCACACCCCTCTGCTTGTCATATGCCCATTAGGTCACCCAAAGCTGTACTGAACACTATTCATATTCACCCAATAGAAAATACATTCCTTTAAAAGCATTAGCTTTTTTCCTTACAACACTGAAATATTGAACAGGTTTTAAATGTAAACATTTAAAAAACCTTTTAACATTAATCTCACAGATCCAGCTAACTTATACCAAAAGCTGTGCTGAACCCCAAACACAAACAAATCTAAAACTTCAGACTGCAGCTGGTTGTTTTCAAATATTTGAAACTTGAATACAGTATACTTTGACCCCATTATTTGAACAATATTCAGCATTAAATGTTTTCAGTCCAACAAAAGTAAATGTATCAAGTCCAACAAAAAAATCAGGGCTCCTCTCCTGTTTGCTTAAGTGCTTTTGCCTTCAACTTTGGTATGCATGTCAACAGAAACAAATGAAAAAAATTAATTCCAATCCTATTCTCGGGTGGGGCATGGTTTACAAATTATATCTCAGGAGCTTGTTTCGGATGCCGTGGACTCTGGCAGAGGCTTGATCTGGTTTGATCTTCATCACTACCCTCTGAAGGAACTCAAAGGAATACTTCATGGCTCGTGGATACTCAAGGTTAACGCAGTAGATGATCCCCAAAAGCATGGCAAAGCTGGATGGCACATCCTTGAAGTTGTGAAGCACAACAGTCTCCTCAACCACAACTGCCACATTGAAGACCTCACGTGGAAAGGCATCCTGGTTGTCACCTTCATAGCCTATCAACAGGCCAAGTTGCATCCCCTCCATGGCTGCAGCCAGAGTCTCACCATGGGCCTTGAAAAGCAGAAAAAAAAATAGTGTGAATGTTTGGGTCAAGAAGTACATGCTCTGCAAAGCTATTTAAGTCTCAGTGATCATAAACCTTGTTTTCAGGCTAATAAAATAGTCTTCTTGGGCTTTCAGTTGTGAGTGTGCATGGTTGTAGGTGCAATATTGGAAGGTTACTGCAAGGGTGAAAACTTCAGTGTCCTCTCAGATCTGGGAAAGTGTATGTTGCACTGGGTCCTCTCCCTATCACTATTCTACCCCTCCTTTCTCCTCCCCCAACATTGCTCTACCCCTCCCTCCTCCCATCACCACTATTCCACCCAACCCTCGTCCTCCCCATCACTATTCTGCCCCTCACTCCTCCCTGCATCATCACTATTTTGCTGCCACAGGACTTTATCAACACCCATGAGTGTATCTAATGCAATCTCTTTGTTAAAGGTTGTCTGTGTGTGTGCGCACAAGTGTATATGTGGGTGGGTGCGTTCGTATATAGGCGGTTATGCATGACAGAAAAAGGTCTTACGTCACACATCCTGATGATGTCTGATGGCTCTTCTCTTAGATAGTGTGGCAGACCCAGCAGAGCAGCAATCCTTCTCCTTTCGTTTGTGTCCTACAAGACAAAAATAAGCAGTGTTGAGATTTTATTGCAAACATCTGGTGCCCAATTTTACAATTCTCAGCTCGTCTACTCACATCTTTCTTCAGCCAGTCCAAAATGGCTTTCAGTGCAGGCTTCTTTGCCGACTTGGTCGCAGCTTCGTACACTTCCAGCAGTCGTGGTGCCAGGTCATCAAGTCCATCGAGGAACGACTCGAGAAGGTCTATGCTTACGACTCTTTTGAACTCTGCCCGAACCTGAGAAGACAAAAAGGTTAAGAAATTAGAGAAAAGATTTTCAAAGCATAGAGTCATAATTTAGTAAGCTAAGGTTGTCTGTTGTCAAAGGCTTTCATCCACTCAGTAATACCAAAGTCTCTTTAAGACAAGTCCTGTCACTCTGCAGCCATCTTTGAAACGCCTCTCGGGCATCCAAGAGCAGCTCCTATCACTTTGAATGGGGAAACATCAAATTCTCCAAAACTGTTCACTAAGCTTACGATTAAATTTCATATTTGAAATCACCAATGAAATCGGACAACAACGGTGTCATATGTGTTGTTTCTTTCGCTCAAATAGCGTTATAAAAAGCTAATTTTTCAGGCTAGATCAGCCAGTGCGCATGCGCAGTCCTGAGCGCGCGTCTCAGAGTGCTGACTGTTTCTATAGCAACCTGGACTTCTAACTTAGCGATTGGCTCTTTCATTCAGAAGGCGGGGCTTCCTGCGATTGATTGGCCATATTAAGTGTTGCATTTTTCCCCATTCAAAACTATACGAGTGACATGTCTTGGGTATTCTATAGTCTTTGGTAATACTAAACACAATCCTCTCACTTATCTGTATGCACATTCACGCCACCATTCGGACTAAAAAAAAAAACATTTCTGAACGGACCACAGTACAGTATCAGACATCTCTCTAGTACTTCCTGGAGGGAAGCTCATACATTGATATCCAGTCATTGGATTAAGTGATTAATCTTAGGCTGAGTGTTGTCTATTGTTATACCTGTCTCTCACAGAACATGGCCGGCCATCTAGCTATGACATCCCCAATGAGAGGTTGATCCCCTACGATCTCCTTTCTGCGCTTGGAGAACGTGGCAGACATCAGCTCATCTATCTGCTGGTGATCTGCGTCTTTTTTGAGCACTTCCACCTGAATTGGATTGCACAAGCACAAAGGACACATAAGACAAAATAGTAGGCTTCACAGACACAAAAGCAAAGTGTAGGTAGTTAGTATAATATAGGCAGGTATGTATGCAGTAATATTAGACAGGTATGATGTGTATGTGTGATGTGCATGTGTGTGTATGATGTACCTCCATCATCCTCCGCTTTTCTTCCATGTCTTCATCACTTAGTCCTTCAGGGGGATCTGGACAGTAGTGGACCTCGCCCTTCTTTGACTTCTTCATACGTGGTCCCTTGGCTTCTTCTCCTTTTCTTTTGTTATAAATGTCTTTACTGTAACTTTTGATCTGTTTAACTCATCCTTGATGAATAAAAGTATTGATTTATTTTATTTCTTTCCCCCAAAAATAAAATAAAAATTCTTACTGACCCCAAACTTTTGAATGGTAGTGTTTAATGTTACAAAAGCTTTAGATTTCAGATAAATGCTGTTCTTTTGAACTTTCTATTCATCAAAGAATTTTGAAAAAAAATTGTACACAACTGTTTGCAACATTGATAATAATAATGCATATTTCTTGAGCATCAAATCATCATATTAGAATGATTTCTGAAGGATCATGTGACACTGAAGACTGGAGTAATGATGCTGAAAATTCAGCTTTGATCACAGGAATAAATTACATTTTAAAATATATTCAAATAGAAAACAGCCGTTTTAAATTGGAATAATATTTCACAATATTACTGTTTTTGTTTGTATTTTTAATCAAATAAATGCAGCCTTGGTGAGCAGGAGATACTTCTTTTAAAAACATAAAAAAATCTGACTGACCCCAAACTTTTAAACGTTAGTGTATTTGGCCTTGACATTCGGTCTATCAGAAATGGTGTTTTCTACAACAGTTTACAATGAAAACTGGTATCGTCTCAGATAAAGCTTCATCAACCGTCTCTGACTGAACTAAAAGACTGAACTGCTAGTGTTCTAGCTAACGTTAACGGTCGCTGAAACGTGCCTCGCTTAAATGACATCACAGTTGTTGCACATATCAAAAGGTAACGATAGCTAACGTTAATCACGTTATTGGTTTCATCAACGCACATTCTTAATATCTACAAAACACGAACACTTACCAATAGCGAACTTGTTCATGCCAACAAGACTCGTCTTATCTGACGGAAAAATGAGGCACCAGGCCGATTGAAGTTCGTTTGCTTGTTGGCGCGTAAACTTGTCCTTCTCGAGGCCTGGCTTCCTCGGTACGTTAGTCCCCCGCACATGCGCAAAGAGCTGTCCTCCACTCAATCTGATCATTTTAACTCATTCTTGATGAATAAAAGTATTGATTTATTTTATTTATTTCCCCAAAAATAAAATAAAAATCCTTACGGACCCAAACTTTTGAACGGTAGTGTTTAATGTTACAAAAGCTTTAGATTTCAGATAAATGCTTAGATTTCAGATAAATGCTGGTAGATTTCAGATAAATGCTGGTAGATTTCAGATAAATGCTGGTAGATTTCAGATAACGCTTTATCAACCGTCTCTGACTGAACTAAAAGACTGAACTGCTAGTTTTCTAGCTAACGTTAACGGTCGCTGAAACGTGCCTCGCTTAAATGACATCACAGTTGTTGCACATATCACGTTATTGGTTTCATCAACGCACATTCTTAATATCTACAAAACACAAACACTTACCAATAGCGAACTTGTTCATGCCAACACGACTCGTCTTATCTGACGGAAAAATGAGGCACCCGGCCGATTGAAGTTCGTTTGCTTGCTGGCGCGTAAACTTGTTCGTCTAGTCCCCCGCACATGCGCAAAGAGCTGTCCTCCACTCAATCGCAACACGCCAAAGACTTGTACCCCACTCAATTTAAAATGGCAAGTTCATTCAAGCACCTGGAATTTGTGATTCATTGAAGTAACTTATGAACCTAAATTGGAAGATTGAAAACTCAAACAATTGAGTTGAAATTTCATAACACATTATTTTATGTCTGAGTTAATGACATATATAAGTTATCATAACTTTTTGATCAGATCATTTTTTACAGTGTACCATGGTACATCCATTTGTTGCCATGACACTTAATCCACTCAAAGATTTTGTCAGGGAGACATTTTCACACCGCAAGAGCCACACCTTTGCACAACTCTGTCCCCTATTGGTTGTTTATCTCAACATTGATTGGTTGTTTAAAAATAAAACATCCAAATCCCTGGCAACTATTGGAGCATTACCCAGTCACTTTCCTGTTGATATTATTTGATTGGTCACACTTTTTATTCATCCCAACCTAATCCCTCATAGTTTAGTGACTTGATTGGTTATTGGCCAGCTATGTAGATAGACCCCTAACCATTCCCCACACCCTCAAAAAATGAGAATAGAATAGATTTTTTTTAAATGAGTTTTATTAAAATGAAACCAACACTTTTAAGCAATGTGAAAATATATAATATATGAAACTGTACAAATGGTTTAATCAAACAAAACAGTTCCCAAAGCAATAAAAAATTAAAAGAAAAAAAATTATAGAATATGAAACTGTACAAAAAAAAAGCAAATAAAGAAAAGGAAAACAATGAAAAAATGAACAAAAAGCACTTCAATTCAACACAATTCTGCCTTGTTACATCAACTAGCTAATGTCTTGTTCATGTATGGCAATGAATATCTATCTTGCTGTTTCAATTAGATTTGTTTTAGATGACAGTACTAAGCAGCAAGACATTACCAAAAGTTCAGTAATCTACAAAAAGCACAGGAAACATGCAAACAATTGTATTTATTTTTTTCATTAAGCTTTTACATGCACCAATTAAGTTTAAACTGCTTTCTTCACTTTAAGTCTCCTATCCAGTGTTTGTGACACAATGTATAAGAAACATTTAGCCAACGAAATCTTGGCTCTTGTAGGACTTTAACACCCTTTTGGTCTTAATTTCTTAAAAATTAAGCAATTTTAACATTACTCTTTTTGGGAATTTGTAAGGTAAACCTTGGCCTGACAATTTTTTTTTTTTACATTTGAACAAACATGAATGAACATAAAACAAACAATTATGAGTGTAACAATTTTTTTAGCTGTAAAATAATAATAATAATAATAGAAGAGATAGTCTGATGTACACCAGTCTTGTTCAAACTCACTTGCTCCAGTAGCTTGTTTGGAGGAACTGTGCCAAAAATAAGTTCTCCATATACATAAGGAACTCCAAGTGCATTTTGTTTGACTTTTCTGTCTTTTTAAGCTCACTTACTCCAAAAGATTGTTTCTGAGGAATTGTGCCTTGGATGACCACCTCTGTCCATTTAGATTTAGAAAGATCTTCTGTCACTGAGGACTTCCACACCTTCAATTAAGACACCGATGTCCTGTGGGTCATCGTCAGGCAGCGCTCCCTCCTTTAGTATGATATACACTCCCATCACAGTTTGCTCCATGGTACTTTGTGACAATGTCTGAATCCTGTAGGATGAAATACATGAAAGATCACAAACAAAAATTAGCTCAACCATTTATTACAAGAATTGCACACTTATACACTCACTGGTCACTTTATTAGGTACACCTGTAAAGTAAACTTCATTTCAATGCAGGAGCTCTGCTGTGAATTCCACATTTACAAGGTTATAATTTCTCAGTTTTTATGTTGAAACTGTCATAAAGGTGACAATTCTACTATATGTTTATTATTGAGGTCACAGTGGGTGCTGTAGTGTTATTGCAGTGCATTATATTATAAGATTGTTATAATTTATTTAGCCACCATATTTAAAATGAGTGAGGTGGCTAAAACATTAGAACCGTCTTACAATATAATGCACTGCAATAAAACAAAAGCATGCATGTACCGTTTTTCTGATGCCGTTTATTTATTTATTTTCATTTACTTTTTTGTGGCATGCCTCTTCTGCCTTTCAGGGCCCGTATTCACAAAACGTTTTATCTTACCACTAAGAGTTCTCCTAAATAGCAGTACAAGTTTTTAGCTAAGAGTTTTCTCTTAAAACCTATTCACAAAGCTGCTGAGACAAACTTTTACTAAGGAATAGAGAGAAGTCTTAAGCTAAGAGTAAGGGCGGGGTTGACCTCGTTGCTATGGATCATGTCAGCATGTTTACTAAATATGCACACAGTGATTGGCTGATAGTCTCTGTCAGAGATTTATTCATATAGATATTGTAGAGCACGATATTATGTTGCCATAACCAAATAAAGGTTTAAAAAATAATGTTAATTGCCACTTTCAAATAAAGATTTTAGCATGCAAGCTAAGTGTCACTAATTAAACAAATATATGTTCAGCTAATTGTCAGTCTCTTTAATGAGCCGAAAAAAGCTCACGTTACCCCTCTCTTCATCAGGTTACACTGGCTACCAATAGCCGCTCGCATCAAATTCAAGGTACTGATGTTTGCCTACAAGACCACAACTGGCACTGCACCAATATACCTAAACTTGCTAGTTCAAACTTATGCGCCCTCCAGAAGCTTGCGTTCTGCAAGTGAACGACGCCTTGTAGTGCCATCCCAAAGAGGTACCAAATCACTCTCACGGACCTTTTCCTGGACTGTGCCCAGCTGGTGGAATGACCTCCCGATCTCAATTCGAACAGCTGAGTCTTTAGCCATTTTCAAAAAAACATCTAGACACATCTTTTTCACCAGCACCTGACTAACTAATACTAACACTTACCTACTCTATTTAAAAAAAATAATAATTCCTAGCTACGTGTACTGTGCTAGTCTAACTGAGACTTGTCATGGCACTTGTATACTGTTGCTCTCTCGATGGTCTGATTGCTTCTATTGTTCTCCTCATTTGTACGTCGCTTTGGATAAAAGCGTCTGCTAAATGATTAAATGTAAATGTAAATGTCTCTTACATGTGTGCTTCTTGTAGCGGATGCATATAAACCGCCTTTTAATTAACAGAGTAGAATAATCATGGCTGATAGTAAGACATGCAAACATAAAAGAAAACCAAACTGGATGCAAGAACAGCTGTTACTTCTTGCCCAACTGGTTAATGAAAAGGATATAATCAAAGGAGAATTTGGAGTTGGGATAACCTCCAAACCTTAAAGGTGATACCATTTTAAAGGCTCATTATCGTCAAATGTTTCAAAAATGTTTATATTCTGAGGCAGATTGCCGGCAACAGCCATTTTAGGATAGTTGAGTTGGTCTTAGTGACTTAGGAGTCCTCGTCACTACTCCTAATGTTTCACAAATTTAGGAGCTAGTTTTAGAGCTAAAACGCTTTGTGAAATACTCTTAGAGCAAAAATTTAGGAGTCCTAAATTTAGGACTGACACGCCCACTATTTTTAAGATTTTCTCCTAAATCTGCGAGTTAGGAGCTACTTTTAGCCTTAAGATGTTTTGTGAATACGGGCCCAGATCAATTTAAAACTTTTGTATGAGTTTACACAGTTTTGTAAATTAGGCCCCAAGAGAGCTCAACTGATATGAATAAAAAATTAATTGGTTTAGTGCATCAAACAATTCACAGAAGAACTTTGTCATGGTGTACCATCAGTTTCCTATAAATTAACAATTTGTTCAGCTCAGTTATTTGAAAAAGTCATGTGTTCTAGCATGTCACATTCTTGTTGTAGCAAACAGGGAAAAACATGGCCTAAGTACAGAATATATGGGTTTTTGAAACTGTATTTTCTCATCAACTCACCAAATATGCCTTCACTGGTTTTTTCAGGGTCTTCATTCAAGTAGGTGCACAGAGACTTGATGACACAGGCTCTTCTGGTATGCATAGTGTCATCCTGTGGGGTGGGGACAAGATTAAATCAAACTTCAGTGGCGGCACCGTGCCAAACTACATCTGTCTTTCCATCTGCATTGAGAATGACTATTAAAGCCATTTATCAATACAAACCTTGGAGATGGCAACCATGATCTGTATGATTTTTTTTTTTCCTGATTGCCAGCCTTTTCTACTGAAGATCTCCATCAATCGTGGTCAGTACCAGTCAAGCTCAGTGAAGAACGTAGAAAGCAGTGGTACAGTAGAAATCTGCAAGAACTCCCTATAAATCAGAAAAACATTGACAATGCATTTGTTAACTATCATCAAAACAGAAGGATGAAAATAAAAAAAGCTGTTTTAATATTTTTTCCATCAGCAATGAGAGAGTTAAGAAGACATGGTGTACCACAGCCATCTAAATATGGCCTACTCTGTTTTTTGATTAAAAGTATTAGAACTGATGTGAGTTTTAAGTCCTGCTCATGTCTTATATGTGCATGGACAATTTAAATAAACACAAACATAATGATTGCCGCTTCCAAAACAATGGTTTAGTTTATTATGCAGCCGTTTACATTTACATTTAAATGCAGCCGACAGAAAATCCTGCCGCGGAACAGAGCGCCATTCACATAGTTTCCCATTAAATAACATTATAGCCTATTTGTCCCAAATCATTGTTAATGTACATAATGACTTCGCCCTAGGCTATAAATTATGTATTGTGCATTTTTCAGCAAAACGTTTGTCTTTCCGTGGCTCTAATACAGTCTGTAGGCTATGCTTCATATAGAGAGCTGTAATACAGATCGCGCTTTCTCTTTCCGTTTGCTCTGTTATTTAAACACCGAACTTCAAACTCATTTATGACACATAATTCATTCTTGAAGCAAACTTATGTCCGTTTGGTGATTAAATAAACAGTTTTAGACCGCTGCTTAAATTGAATGTGACGCGTCTGGTGTGTGTGTGTGTGTGTGATACCCATGACTTCTCCAAGACGCAGCGCTGTGCTTTTGCACAGTGTGTCACTCACTTGCATATTTGTTTATATTTTAATTAGATAATCATGCAGTGTTCTAAAATAGCAGCAAATAAAGAGTGCACATACAATATCAATAACCTGTGCATGTAATTTTAATATGGCCTTTTGTAGGTATTTCAAGATGGCCATCTTTAAGCATGACTGTTGAAATGAAATGGTAATACTTAATAAGAGTCCATTTGTAACATTAACGAAAGCTGTAGAAGTATTGTTCCTTGTTAGAGTGTGTTCATTTCATTTCAACATTTACTAATAGGCTTCATTTTTAAATTTTAAAGTTTCTTCTTTTAACATTTGTAAACTATGAAATAACTTTAATAATCAATATAGTAATAAATATTAATATTAAATTTTTATTCATTTATAAAGTATAGTTCAGTACTGTTACTGTTTGTTTTTTAAATAGTAAAGCTCTATTTAGTTTTCATTCAGTATCTATTTTAAAAACTATCGGTTGATTAATCGGTATCGGCCAGTGTGGTCCAACCTAGCTATCGGTATTGGTAAAATCCACTATCGGTCGACCTCTAGTTTAGTTTATAATGCAAGTAATTTGTACGTACAACTCTCCTTTGCAACACGCTGCCACATACACGTCACTGAAAGAAAAAGAAAAGAAAAGTTCAGTAATCATGGACAGTTAGTTATACATTACTGTATGTGATTGTTACGATCTTTAAAGGTCTAGAGGTTGGATCGCAACATTTAATATTCAATATTGCAGTGAGGGTAGAGACTGTAGAAAGAACCAGGCACAAAGAGTTTCGAATTCAATTGAATGTTTTAATTTCGTAAAGCCAAAGCCACTGAACAATGTGTGAGCTATGTACAATGCATAATTTAGAAGGCAAAAATAATAAGAAAACATTAAACTAAGAAGAACTGAGGAACGAAGGTGATGCCAAATCAACAAAAGAATAAAACATAAATTGTCTTAATTAAGTTCCCAGAACCCTCTAACCTACCTAACAAAAGAAAAATGTCAAAAGAAAACTCGAGATCTTCAGCGTATGCGACGCCACAACTAAGCTACACTAACTACAAACAAAAATACAGAAAAGGCGCTCACCTCTTACCTAGTGTGTCTAACACTTGTTAGCTACGGGCAGAATGTATCCTAGGGTGCGCAATACGCTAACCTGTTCCTCATTTTCTCCAATCAAAGCAAGAACAGTTAACACTTATCAACACTCCACTCAGAATCTCAATAGTACAGCAACAAGCATTAAGCTCACACAACCATAACACAAAAGACTACGAACTCTAACACAAGCTTCAACTCAAAACACCTGAACACACACACACACTGAGCTTCTCCAGTGTGACATGCTGGGGACCTTTAAACAGCAGGATGACACCGGATTGGCTGCAGAGACGACGCCCCTAATGATGATTGACAACGGTCTCCTCCATCCAGCAGAGACCTAAGAGCAATGACGACAGACTAGAGAACTGATTGGTAGAAATGGGAGAGAGAGGGTAAAAAAAAAAAACACACGCAGCACGTAACACTCCCGCCCATAAGAACAAACTATATGAAATAAATTTGTTCCAACTATTTGGAGCTTAACATACCTACACTCTAGATAGAGCGTCAGCAATCACATTCTCCACACCTTTCTTGTGCTTAATTATCAAATTATAACCTTGCACAATTAGAGACCAACGCATTAAGCGTTGATTTTGATTATACATACGGGCCAGAAAAACTAAAGGATTATGATCTGTGAACACGACAACTGGATAAGTACTAGATCCAATATATACATCAAAATATTGGAGAGCCATAAGCAATGCTAAAGCTTCTTTCTCGATTGTCGAATAATTGACTTGATGTTTATTGAACTTTCGTGAAAAGTAGCAGACAGGATGATCAATTCCATCCTCATCCTCTTGCAACAATACGGCCCCAGCACCAACCGCACTGGCGTCTACTTCCAGTTTGAATTTAGAAGCCAGATTAGGTGCCACCAAGACAGGAGCGCTACACATCAGAGTTTTAATCAAATTAAAAGCATATTGACATTCATCAGACCATAAAAACTGACGCGATGGACTAAGAAGTGACGTTAAAGGTTGAACAATAGTAGAAAAATTCTTGCAAAAGCTACGATAGTAACCAGCCATGCCAAGAAATCTGCGAAGTTCTCGTCGAGTAGTTGGAGTAGGAAATCCGGCAATGGCTGTAACCTTCGCTTCTAACGGACGTACTTGACCTTGACCCACTTCTTTACCCAAATAGGTAATAGTTGCTTGGCCAAATTCACACTTCGCCAAGTTCACCGTCAGAGAAGCGTTAGCGAGACGCTCAAATACTGTCCGTAATAAAGAAATATGCTCTGACCAGTCAACAGAGTACATGACTAAATCATCCAGATAAGCGTTACAGTTCGGAACCCCTGAAAGTACAATATTAATGAGTCGCTGGAATGTAGCTGGCGCGTTGCGCATCCCGAACGCCATAACAGAGTACTGTAAAAAACTATCAGGAGTCACAAAAGCTGAAATATCAGATGCACGAGAGGTAAGGGGTACTTGCCAATATCCCTTTAATAAATCTAATTTACTGACATATCGAGCAGACCCAAGGTTGTCAACGCAGTCCTCCATGCGCGGCAAAGGATAACAGTCAGGGATGGTAATCGCATTGACTTTTCGATAGTCAGTACAAAACCGAGCGGTGCCATCACTCTTCGGGACTAATAGGCACGGCGAGCTCCAGGGACTACAGCTAGGCTTGGCAAGACCATGCTCAAGCAAATAAGCAACCTCACTTCGCATGACAGCTCTCTTCGCGACATTCACACGGTATGCATGCTGTTTGATCGGAGTAGCATCACCCACTCTAATATCGTGCTGCAAAACTGTGGTACAAGAAGGAACATCATTAAATAAAGAAGGAAAATCATTAATCAAGTGCACAATATCACTTCCTTGTTGTTCAGACAAATGTGACAGATGAAATGACAAGTCACTTAAGACTTCAGAATTCTTAAATCTAGCACATTGTTGATAAGTATGACGGGACACCACACCATCATCCTCAACATCAGCATCACAAGCAACATCTACATCACCACATGCCGTAGCTACGAAAACTGGAACAGGAACAGCAGCATCCTCTGCAAGTGGAACTTCCATTCGAGGAGTTTCTCTACTGTGAAATGCCTTCAACATATTCACATGACAAACCCGAGACTTCCTTTTCCTATCGGGAGTACAAATCACATAGTCAGTGTTACTTAACTTCCTCAGCACCTCGTAAGGGCCGGAAAATCGTGCAGATAAGGCAGAACCCACAATAGGAAGCAACACTAACACTTGATCACCTTCGTTAAAACAACGTTGAACAGATTTGTGATCAAAATGACACTTCATGTTTTTTTGAGCAACAGTCAATGAATCCCTCGCCATAGAACAGGCTTTATGTAACCGTTCACGAAATTTACTGACATAATCCAACACGTTCATTTTCAAACTGGAGTCAGGAGACAAAATACTATCCTTGAACACTTTCAAAGGACATCGAACAGTATGTCCAAACACAAGTTCGGCAGGACTAAATCCAAGACTTTCCTGCACAGCCTCTCTAACCGCAAATAAAACTAGCGGTACCCCCTCATCCCAATCCTTACCAGTGTCTCTGCAGTACTTTCTGAGCATCGCTTTCAACGTTTGGTGAAAACGTTCGAGCGCACCTTGACTCTCCGGATGGTAAGCGCTTGCAACCCTGTGAGAAATATTTAGTGTAGTCAGAACTTGTGAAAAAAGCTTAGAAAGAAAATTAGTGCCTTGATCAGTTTGCACCACCTTTGGTAAGCCAAATGTAGAAAAAAAATTCACAAGTGCTTTGATTACAACAGGTGCTGTTATTTTTCTCAGCGGAATCGCCTCAGGAAAACGCGTAGCACTGCACATGATCGTTAACATGAATTGGTTACCAGTTCTAGTCTTAGGTAGGGGTCCTACACAATCAACAATAACGTGTTCAAACGGTTCCCCTACTACTGGAATAGGAACGAGTGGCGCCGGAGGGATTACCTGGTTCGGTTTACCAGTAATTTGACAAGTGCAGCATGTGCGACAAAAGTTAGCAACATCAGTTTTTAGACAAGGCCAAAAAAAATGTCTCAGAATCCGAGTATATGTTTTCTTAACTCCTAAATGTCCTGACAAGTCATGATCATGAGCCAAAGATAAGACTTGCTGTCGGCAACACGAAGGAATAACGACTTGATACACCCCATCCCATTCAGAATCCTCCTTGACATCAGGACACCATCTACGCATTAACAAACCATCTTCAACAAAATACGCAGATTTTCTCTTTTGTGCCTGCTCCAAGGGAACAACAACAGAGAAACATTTCTGCAAAGTTACATCTGATCTTTGTGCAGAAACAATTTTGTCGCGCGTCACAGGCAACTTCAAACGGTTCAAACTATCAGGAGAAAACTTTTCAACCGCCTTACTTTCAACTTGTGGTAAAACATCGTTAGTAAAAATGGGTGCAATAAAAGAAGACGACAACTCAAAGTCATCTCTTTTACGAGCTTGAGCTCGTGTAACAGCACAAGCAGGAAAAACTTCAGGGTACGTCTCGGTCAACTCATCGGGCTGGTCTGACATTACAGGATTATCAAAAACCTCTAACACAGGAAAAACCCTTCCACCAGCCAGGTCGTTGCCAAGAATCACTTCTATCCCTTTTACAGGCAAACATTCTCGAACAGCCATTTTCACAAATCCTGTACAAAGCTTCGAATGCACCTGCACTTGATGTAGCGGAACTTTAACGAGTCCCATCTCTATACCCTGTACCAACACATTACTGCCACAAAAGGTATGTTCAGAAAACGGCAGTACACCTGCAACCACGAAAGATTGCGTAGTTCCAGTGTCACGGAGCATTTTAACTTTCACCTGGTCTGCAGATTTTCCCGTAAAGGAAATTAACCCTTCCATCAGGAACGGTTCATAACTAGGATCTAACCTACCACCACGCTCAGTGTTGTCATCCTCAACAGCTTTCACAAAACCAACACTCTTAGTTACCGAACTCTGCTGTTTCCGTTTCAGCACGGAACAGTCAGCAATCAAATGGCCAAACTTATGGCAATAAAAACATTCTCGGTCTTCCCTTGACTTCGGCGCAACAAACTTCGGACGTGACTGATTACTCAGAGGAACCGGCGCAGTTTTATCAGAACGAACGCAAGTAAAAACGTTCTTATGTGTCAACGCGAATTCGTCCGCAAAGACAGAAGCTTGTGATAAAGAAGACACCTTTTGTTCGTTTAAATAGACAACGACACGTTCGGGTACACAGTTTTTAAATTCTTCTAGAAGAATAAGTTCCCGTAATGACTTAAAATCTGTAGCCTTACTCGATGCGCACCATTTGTCAAATAGAACACCTTTCTCTCGGGCAAATTCAACAAATGTTTGACTAGATGTTTTTTTGTGATTCCGAAACCGCTGCCTATAGGCTTCTGGTACCAACTCGTAAGCACGCAGGATTGCAACTTTTACCATATCATAATTTAAACTATCCTCTAAGGATAGAGTTGCGCACACCTCCTGGGCTTTACCAGTTAATTTACACTGCAAGAGCAAAGGCCACACTTCCTTAGACCAATTTAGTGCCGACGCAATACGCTCAAACGCACTAAAATATGAGTCAACTTCGGTTTCACGAAATTGCGGAACAAGAGAGATATGTTTACTTACATCAAAGGTGGTCACCGGCAATCCAGACCCCAACGGAGCACCAGCGATCTGCAACGGTGGAACAAATGAGGCAGGTACATTCTTAGCTGCATTCAACTCAAGTTCACGCAGTCTAACCTGCTTATCCGCCTCAATCTCCAACCTACGAACTTCAAGTCGTAACGTCATCTCAGCCTGACGTTCTTCTGCCTTTTCATGCGCTTCCATTTGGACACGCGCCAAACGGATTTTAAGCCGTGCATCACCTCCAGACCCCATAGAGGTCGGAGAAAAAGGTTCAAAGGGCGGCAGGGAAGCCTTGGCTTCAGAACCCTCTACCACAGCATCCCCACTCTGCTCCTCCTCACCTACCAACGGCACTTGAACGTCGGCTCTTAGAGCCTCTTCCTCGACTCTTACAGGCAACACCAGAACCTTTATTTCCACCAACTTTTGTATGACAGCACTCTTTATCTCTCTTTTCAGCTGCTGCGTCGTAACCGAAATTTGATAATGAGCCGCAATGGTTATCAAATCGTTTTTTCGACATTTTTCAAGCTTCTCAATAGACGGCGCATTAACAAAAGTCTCCAGATCAAAATCAGCCATAATTATGCCGAAACGCACGCCAACCACTCAGTCAACCAGTCACGCCTCAAGAAATATGCTCCAACAAATTACTAAAGCCGCTCATTCTACTCTCTACCCCAGCAATATTCAATATCATGAGAAGTGTTTAATTAGATCATTATTGTATCCCAGACGAGCCCCCATTAAATGTTACGATCTTTAAAGGTCTAGAGGTTGGATCGTAACATTTAATATTCAATATTGCAGTGAGGGTAGAGACTGTAGAAAGAACCAGGCACAAAGAGTTTCGAATTCAATTGAATGTTTTAATTTCGTAAAGCCAAAGCCACTGAACAATGTGTGAGCTATGTACAATGCATAATTTAGAAGGCAAAAATAATAAGAAAACATTAAACTAAGAAGAACTGAGGAACGAAGGTGATGCCAAATCAACAAAAGAATAAAACATAAATTGTCTTAATTAAGTTCCCAGAACCCTCTAACCTACCTAACAAAAGAAAAATGTCAAAAGAAAACTCGAGATCTTCAGCGTATGCGACGCCACAACTAAGCTACACTAACTACAAACAAAAATACAGAAAAGGCGCTCACCTCTTACCTAGTGTGTCTAACACTTGTTAGCTACGGGCAGAATGTATCCTAGGGTGCGCAATACGCTAACCTGTTCCTCATTTTCTCCAATCAAAGCAAGAACAGTTAACACTTATCAACACTCCACTCAGAATCTCAATAGTACAGCAACAAGCATTAAGCTCACACAACCATAACACAAAAGACTACGAACTCTAACACAAGCTTCAACTCAAAACACCTGAACACACACACACACTGAGCTTCTCCAGTGTGACATGCTGGGGACCTTTAAACAGCAGGATGACACCGGATTGGCTGCAGAGACGACGCCCCTAATGATGATTGACAACGGTCTCCTCCATCCAGCAGAGACCTAAGAGCAATGACGACAGACTAGAGAACTGATTGGTAGAAATGGGAGAGAGAGGGTAAAAAAAAAAACACACGCAGCACGTAACAGTGATTGTTAAGAAAAACTACTTGCCATGTAATAAAGGTGAGGTTCACACCAGAAGAGCATGGGGACAGCCTTATATTGTGATGTAGCCTATTAACCTATGAAAAAGAGTAATGTTTCCGCTGTGAAAATAAAGTACAAAAGTTAACCTGCAAAACTGCAACTAATTTACCCTTATGTGTATGTTAAGGCAAGAAAACAGAAAAACAAGCAGAATTCTCCTAATTTAAAAGACTGACTTTAAAAACTAGGCCAAAGAAAATTACCACTACTGGCTGCTGTTACTAAATATCAAGAGTTTTACTTATATTTATAACTATATTCCCTGAATAAAACCACAACCATGCATACCTATTCAACCATAACTTTAACTGCAATTTGTTAGGACATTTCAAATATATGTTCGACTGAATCATAGATTTTCCTTGACAATTAACTGTATTCAATAAGCTGGGTAGCATTATGTGGCATTTTGGAACTCTGTTTGAAAAGACAGAAATGTCTAATTATAGAACGTTTAAAGTAATATTTTGCTGATATACACACACGAAGGGTCAGGCCAACGTTAGTTACTTTAGCTAATAACAACAACATTCCCTCCGTTGGCACACTAAATAAAATTTCACACAAAAAAAAACCCCACAGCTCTATAAAGGTATGCTAGACTGAAAAGAGTGATGAGAAGTGCACATTGATTCAATATTAACTTCTGGTGATTCGGATATAACCGATAGGCCAAGTTACATAAATGTACCCCGGGTATATCGTAAAAATGGCACAGTACGCTAGTTACATTAACTTAACTTACAAACAGAAAAACCGGGTGCATGGTGTGTTCGACTGCATTCACTTTATCTCCCGTTTTCCTCTCCCATTGTTGGGGTAGAGTTCAGGTTTAACGTACTTCATTGTGCTTCAAGCCTGGGAAAATAAGCCTGCTGAGATAGATCTCCACAGTGTCTAATAACTTATTTTCTATAATCCCACAGTACTAATTACAAGCAGGTACATA
Organism: Schizothorax lantsangensis; assembly: GCA_027422415.1. Classification (NCBI taxonomy): domain Eukaryota; kingdom Metazoa; phylum Chordata; class Actinopteri; order Cypriniformes; family Cyprinidae; genus Schizothorax; species Schizothorax lantsangensis. The sequence goes on from JAPDDO010000411.1 coordinate 89,777, forward strand.
TCAAGTGCTTACCTTCAATATCAAGGATGCAGAACGATGCAGTTCAAACCGCTCACAAATCTCCACTTCCATCTGACCCGCTTGTGTTTCCGAACTTCCCGCCGCAGTGCTGAGCATGTGCAGTGACTCACCAGAGAGAGTTACTACGAAGCGCCTCAGTCTCATTGAATCAACAAGTGCTGATCTAATTCATTTGATTATTTCTTAATTTAATTACAAATAACAAGAATGAATCATGTAACAGAAGTAAACTCGTTATATTCTTATTAATCAGACATATTTGTATTTTGCAAATCAAGCAAATGGCTAGTTGACTTTTTTGAGTGTAATATCATTGGTTGCGCCCACATTACGTCACCGACATAATACGCGGAACTCTGTTTTGAGTGGATACTTTACAAATACAACCTTTGCCATTGGATGCTTTCCGCGACACCCTGCTCACCACAATCAATAATATAGCATCAAAACCTTTTCATGTATTATGTATTTCGGCAGAATTAACTGTTTGTTATTTATTTAATGAAGTATGAGTGACCCCTGCTGGCGTTATGTTGCATCTTTCATCTTTAATTTTGAGACCCCGCCCTTCCCCGTCTAATAAACGCTTCTCATGTGGACATGTGTTGATGTGTGTGAGCATCTGTGTGGAAGTCTACAGTTTCCAAAATGAAGAGGGAATATTACTGAATTTATTAGTTTTCTGTTTCAGGTATGGTTCTGTATGTCCATCAGTTTACACTGTAATGACGCTTGCAAACTCGCGCTGTGCCGCGAATCGGTTTGTTTTAAAACTAAAAGACGGAAAACGTACTCGGTTACTATCGTAACCTCGGTTCCCTGAGATACGGAACGAGTACTGCGTCTTGATAAAGACGCATATGGGAAAAAGCCTTTTTTCTCCTGAACTGAAGCCTTATTCAATCACGCAGTGAATCTGCACGACTATTGGTTCGTGCAGTGTGTAAAAAACGAACCAATGGGTCGGCAGCAGAGCTGCACGAGCCTATGGCGACGAAGCCCGCCAGAGCCCGCCAGAATGGGCGGAGCCATCAGGCTATTTAAGCGGCCATTTCGCCATAGGATCCTCAGGTTACTTCGACTGAAGTGACGACTGAGTCGTGCAGCTACCTAGCACGGCAAAGTACGCAGTACTCGTTCCGTATCTCAGGGAACCGAGGTTACGACAGTAACCGAGTACGTTCCCTGTCGATACTCCACTCATACTGCGTCTTGATAAAGACGCATATGGGAACTCAATTCAATCACGCCGTGCTATGGTAGAGGAACGACTGCATAATATACCTCCTTAAGCATTAAATGCCCATAGGGAAGCATAATAGTATACTCCAAGGCTACAATGGGCTAAACTCATAGAAGTCCCACTGGGCAAAGTTACGTCCAAAAGATGTCTTTTTGAAGTCTTTGCAGACGTTGAAAAGACGTCCACTGAGGAGGCAGAATTAAAGTTTGTATGACGTCTTTTATTGACGTGTTCTGCACGTCCGATATAGACGTTCAGTGAACCTCTGTACAAGGTTAAAAACTAGTTCAAATGTGGTCAGTGGACATATTTTCAACATCATTTAAGGTTCATTTAGACATAATTTATACTGTTTCTGGACCAAATAAACACTCTCAGGATGCATTAAATTTAAACTCATCTTATTTCAATGTAATTTACATTTGTAATTGCACAGCAACTCACAGACACTGTCCAAAAATCATGAAAATAAAAGAATATTCACTGAAACAGTGTTGAAGTTTATGAGATAATTAAATGATCAAATAACTGATGATTGAGCATTTGGTAAAATCAACTGCAAATCAAAGACATTAAATCTCTGAAGATCTCAGCAAAATGCTGTGTTTTGGGAGATATGAAGTACTTTTGTTCCTATTTACTACAAAATACCTCAACTACACCATTAGCTTGCGAATATGTGAAATAGTACTCTTTTATGAAAAAAATCACTTAAATGATGATCTAAATTTAATTGAAGTTGTTTCTGGATAAAGATCTTCTAGGTGTTAGGTGTAGAATCCTGCCATCTGCTGGTTAGAGAAAATGTTTGAAAAAAAAAGTGTAATGACCATATATATCAAGCAGAGGTCCATAGAGATCCATTCATTTTTCTGGAAGTGGATAACTCTCACAACTTTTCTGATATATATATATATATATATTGAAACATTTTAAAATACATAAAAAACTTCTTTTTTTTTCTAATTTGTTTTCGTTGTTTGAGGCATTTTGAAGTGACCGCTTTTGCAATAATGCCACATATATTTGCAGAAATGCCAAAAAAAACTAAAACTTGATTGCAGGCACAAATTTATTTCAATCTAAAACGTAAAATAAAAACAATTTTATTTTACCAAAATGTAAATAAAACATACACCAAAAAAAAAAAAAAAATTCAATAAGCAGATATGAATGGTGGGTGTGTGTAAGTACGTACGTACGTAAATGAGTGAGTATGCTCATTCCACATTGCATTTGTATCAGGTCTTCGTGTGGACATTTTCAGATTTATACAGGATTTATTGATTTTATTTGCCAATTTCTTTAAAGGGGTCATATGACATTGCTAAAAAGAACATTATTTTGTGTGTTTGGTGTAATGCAATGTGTTTGTGGTTTAAGGTTCAAAAAACACATTATTTTCCACATACTGTACATTATTGTTGCTCCTCTATGCCCGCCTTTCTGAAACGCGCCGATTTTTCTGAGAAGCGAGGTGTGCTCTGATTGGCCAGCTATCCAGTGCGTTGTGATTGGCCGAATACCTCAAGTGTGAGACGGAAATTATGGCGTGTCCCGGCGCGATGACACAAAAACAATACGAGGCATTATAAACGAGGCATTTGTTGCATCCAGTGGGGACATAATTACTGATTATAATGACTTATACTGTCTTTTTACGCGTCGCGTTGTATCGCGCCGCGTAAACATTACCATGTCTGCCTTTGTGATCGGAGAAACGACAAACAACAAGCACTACTCTACACTGCTCAAAACTCGAGTTTGAATAGTCAGTGGCAAATTCTTTAAATAAGAAAACGTACTTACAGGCTGTGAGTCAGAAGTGCCAGATTGTCCTGGCAAAGTTGGAATTGCCCCACTTTATAGAAACAGCCTTTGAGCATAGCTGGCAGGTTACTCCCAGGTTCAGGAAATATAGTCCTCCGTAAAATGCGCTGCACACACTCTAATATTTGGGTCGAACTGTTCTGGAACAGTGTTGTAATTACAACTTAACCACTGATTTCTAGTTGTGTCCTCTTTTGGAAGCCCAAACAAAGTAGTTTCGCTTTCACAACGAAACACAGCGTCTCCAGGACATGGCGCCAGCGGCAGCAACAATACTACAGCGAGAATAAAAATCACACCCTCTTTCTTTGCGTATTCATTTGGGTGGTGTTATGCAAATCTCCCCACACCGTGACGTAGACATTTGGGGGCGTGTTTGAATGAGGCGTTTTAGGTGGGTGTGGTCAAGTCTTAACTTTTATAAAGAATATCTCTTTGGTTTTGAGACTTTAGTCTTTGCAACTTCAGGGATCTTATCTATGCATAAACAGCTTGTAACACTCCAAAGAGAAAGGAAAACTTGAAATCGCATCATCAATTCTCTCTGCACTCTAAAAAATGCTGGGTTAAATATAACCCAGCGCTGGGTTAAAAAGGGACAAACCCAGCGGTTGGGTTGTTTTGACCCTGCGTTTGGCAGAGGTGTAAAGTCCAGGGGTCAGAACGTAAAAGTCCTGCCACATGTTTATTCCACCCATGAACTCAGCAGATGATTTCACCAGAGGAACCAAGTCATTCCTTTCAAGTCACAAGCAAGTCTCAAGTCAAATCCCAAGTAGTCTGACTGTTCTTGTGTCTGGCTGTTTTGGTGCTCAGTGATCTGTAGCGCCGGCCAGAGGGCAACAGTTCAAAGAGAGGTGAGCTGGGTGTGAGGGGTCCAGAGTGACTTTCTTAGCCCTTTTCCTCACTCTGGAGGTGTAAAGATCCTTTGAAGTGCAGTCATTGGTGTAGAGGGAGAAGAGCAGTGGGGAGAGAACGCAACCCTGAGGGGCGCCAGTGCTGATGGTGAGAGTTCTGGATGTGAGTTTGCCCAGCCTCACTAGCTGCTGCCTGTCTGTCAGGAAGCTGGTGATCCACTGACAGATGGAGGTGGGCACAGAGAGCTGTGTCAGTTTGTCAGAGAGAAGGTCAGGCATGAGCGATTACTGAAGGCCGAGCTGAAGTATAGATCCTTGTGTAATTTTCAGGTTTGTCGAGGTGTTGCAGGATGTAATGCAGTCCCATATTGACAGCGTCATCCACAGACCTGTTTGCTCTGTAGGCAAACTGAAGAGGATCCAGCAAGGGTCTAGTGATGTCCTTCAGGTAAGCCAGGACCAGTCTCTCAACTGACTTCATGACCACAGACGTGAGTGCGACAGGTCTGTAGTCATTAAGTCCAGTGATTTTGAGCTTTTTGGGGACGGGAATGATGGTGGAGCATTTGAAGCAGCAGGGAACTTCACACAGCTCCACAGATCTGTTGAAGATCTGTGTAAAGATGGGGGCCAGTTGGTCAGCACAGACTTTTAGACAGGCAGGTAAAATACCGTCTGGTCCTGAAGCTTTCCTAGATTTCTGTTTTCTGAAGACCCGGTTCACATCCTCTACACAGACTTTAAGCGCAGGTAGAATGGTGGTGGGGGAGGGAGGGAGGGAGGGAGGGGGGTTGCAGGGGGGGAAGGTGAATGTGTGAAGTGCAGATCAGAGCGGGTGCTCAGTCTGGCCTTTTCAAATCGGCAGTAAAACACATTCAGATCGTCAGCCAGTTGTTGATTCTCCACAGACAGTGGGGGTGGTGTCTTGTACATGGTGATGTTCCTCAGACCAGTCCATACTGACGCCGGATCGTTTGCTGAAAGTTCTTTTTTCAACTTCTTATAGTAGTTCTTTTTAGCCACTCTGATCTCCTTTGTTAGTCTGTTCCTCGCCTGGTTATACAAGATTTTATCCCCACTTCTGTAAGCGTCCTCTTTGGCCTGACGAAGCTGTTTGAGTTTCCCAGTAAACCACGGTTTATCATTATTGAATGGTAAGAATGTCCTGGTGGGGATGCATATATCCTCACAGAAACTGATATATGAAGTTACAGTCTCTGTGAGCTCGTCCAGATCGGTGGCAGCAGCTTCAAAAACACTCCAATCAGTGAGGTCAAAACAAGCTTTTAAATCTGGCTCTGCTTCATTAGTCCATCTTTTAACAGTTATTAATACAGGTTTAGAAGATTTAAGTTTTTGCCTATGGAAGCATATGTGTAGCAAAATTCAATTTGCAATGTAATATGCAAAATGTCAATGCAATATGTAAAATGGCAATGTATTTCTATATTTAAATTTACATTTTCCCATACATATGTGCAACATTTAGTGCAAAATGAAAATGAAAATTCAATTATATAATTTAAGTTTGCCATTTTCTACACTAGTTTTAATATGCATATTAAAAAACATATTTTAAAGCTTTATAAGTTGCAAAATTAAAATTAAAATGAATTACCCAAATTGATTAGATATGTTTAACATGTCCAAGCAAAAACTGTAGCAAAATGATCATTTAAATGCTGTTTTTCCTAAATGCATTTAGATTTAGGGGTAGGACACTTGGGATTGCATTTTCATCGTGAGACCGCGGGATAATTGTAGCAAAATTCAATGAGAGTTTCAAAATGCATTCTGAGCCAATGGTGCAGCAAAAGGGTAGCAAAACGGTGATTTAAATGTCTTTTATTTTTCTTAAATGCATTGACACTTACATATATGACGTTTCAATTGCATTTTCATTAAATACCCCGCGATGAATATAGTTTAAGTCATTGTGGATTTGAAAATGCATTCCGAGCGGAGCACGCCCCCTAGCTGTTAATCATTACATCAAGGCGGGGCTCGGCAACGGGACGCACAATAGGTCAATATTCACCATTAACCAAACGCTTTTCACCTGCCTGAACATCCCTGCCCGTTTACGCTCAGATTGATGCACATAAGCAAACAGACAGTGCTATTCTACACTTATTTACTACCTTACCTTATATTTTATTACTCTTTTATTTTTAATCCGTAAAATAGCGCGTGTTCCGTGGCACCCAGGGACGTGCAGAGAGTTCCTCAGGGGCAGGGGCTCAAATGTGAAAAAAAAGGGGGGCAATGTGAGAAAGAAAATAAAATAAAATAATTATATATATGTATATAGGTAACTAATCGCTCAAAAGTTGGAAAATTCCTGTTTATTTTTACATAGGCTATCTGTCAATCTGAGGCGTTGCTATGGGTTGCGAACGCTTTGCTTGACTGACTGATATTCCAGTCTGTTCAGAAACCATAAGCTCTCAAGCCATAGCCTAATAGCCTATAGTTGTGCTATTCGACACTTATTTACTACTTTACCTTATATTTCATTACTCTTTTATTTTTAATCCGTAAAATAGCGCGTGTTCCGTGGCACCCAGGGACGTGCAGAGAGTTCCTCAGGGGCAGGGGCTCAAATGTGAAAAAAAAGTTGCAATGTGAGAAAAAAAACAAAAAAAAACATTATAGGTCAAAAGTTTGGATACATTAATATTCATTAAGTCACTTATGGTCATCAAGCCTGCATTTATTTGATCAAAAATTTAATATACTGTAAAATACATTTTATGCAATGCTTATTTCAGGATTATTTGAATAAAATGTTAAATAAGAACAGCATTTTTTCAAAATATAACTTTCGTAACAATACACACTACCGTTCAAAAGCTTGCGGTCAGTATATATATATATTTTTTTTAAATAAATTAGTTTTTATTCAGCAAGGATTTTTTAAATTAATAGAAACAGTGATAGTAAAGATCAACATCGTTAGAAAACATCTCTATTTTGAATAAATGCTGTTCTTTTAAACTTTTTATTTATCAATGAACCCCAAAAAATTATCACGGTTCCAAAATAAATAAATAAAATTAAAATAAAAACAAAACATTAAGCAGCACAACTGTTTCCAACACTGATAATAAATCAGCATATTAGAATGATTTCTGAAGGATCATGCACTGAAGGCTGGAGTAATGATGCTGAAAATTCAGCTTTGAATCACAGAAATAAATTATATTTTAAAGTATATTAAAATATATTAAAAAACGTTCTTTTAAATTGTAATATTTCACATTATTACAGTTTTTCAGTATTTTTGATCAAATAAATGCAGGCTTGATGAGCATAAGACACTTTCATAATGCTGCATTATCAAAAATGGTAATATAATAAAGTCCTTTCATGTCACCATTTCGGCAGCCTACACTTCACATAACAGGCCTGTAGGTGGCACTTGGGTTTCATGAACTATAGGAGTTTCATGAAACGGTGTAGGATATCATACATAAATATAAGTGAATTCAATAGCCTACTGATTACCTTTTTTTTGTGCAGTGCTTTTGTAGTCATTCAGCATCTATTTTCTCAGCGATGTAATTTGATTTATAAAATGAGACAAACCGCAGATCCAGATCGCTCCATAAATAAGCTCGTCTGTCCCATGTCATTTTCTACCGATTTATGAATAAGAACGGAGAATGACCGCTCCACTTCACATTATTGTCCAATGAAATTTGAACTTGAGCCAGATCATGATTGGTTGGTGTATTATACATGACAAACGATGAATTATAATTATTTATAATTATTTTAGAATATTATAATATTCTAAAATATATAATATATGGATTTTTAATTAAATCGACACACTAGCTTTGATTATTGATGAAAAAAGTTTAAAATATTGTTTGGTTTATTTTTTTCCTTCCGTCGACCCACTCACTGAAAGAACTATAGGCTATTAGGCTATGGCTTGAGAGCCTATGGTTTCTGAACAGACTGGAATATCAGTCAGTCAAGCAAAGCGTTCGCAACCCATAGCAACGCCTCAGATTGACAGATAGCCTATGTAAAAATAAACAGGAATTTTCCGACTTTTGAGCGATTAGTTAACTATATACATATATATAATTATTTTATTTTCTTTCTCACATTGCCCCCTTTTTTTTTTTTTTTTTTTTTTACATTTGAGCCCCTGCCCCTGAGGAACTCTCTGCACGTCCCTGGGTGCCACGGAACACGCGCTACTTTACGGATTAAAAATAAAAGAGTAATAAAATATAAGGTAAGGTAGTAAATAAGTGTAGAATAGCACTGTCTGTTTGCTTATGTGCATCAATCCGAGCGTAAACGGGCAGGGATGTTCAGGCAGGTGAAAAGCGTTTGGTTAATGGTGAATATTGACCTATTGTGCGTCCCGTTGCCGAGCCCCGCCTTGATGTAATGATTAACAGCTAGGGGGCGTGCTCCGCTCGGAATGCATTTTCAAATCCACAATGACTTAAACTATATTCATCGCGGGGTATTTAATGAAAATGCAATTGAAACGTCATATATGTAAGTGTCAATGCATTTAAGAAAAATAAAAGACATTTAAATCACCGTTTTGCTACCCTTTTGCTGCACCATTGGCTCAGAATGCATTTTGAAACTCTCATTGAATTTTGCTACAATTATCCCGCGGTCTCACGATGAAAATGCAATCCCAAGTGTCCTACCCCTAAATCTAAATGCATTTAGGAAAAACAGCATTTAAATGATCATTTTGCTACAGTTTTTGCTTGGACATGTTAAACATATCTAATCAATTTGGGTAATACATTTTCATTTTAATTTTGCAACTTATAAAGTTTTAAAATATGTTTTTAATATGCATATTAAAACTAGTGTAGAAAATGGCAAACTTAAATTATATAATTGGGGGGAGGAAGATGGCGTCGTAGAGCGGACGCGCATTTTGGCGAGCTCCCGTGACATTAGTTCAAATATTCGGTTAACTTATATTTTCACTCAGTGAAATCATTCTGCTTGGTTGTAGGGTTACTGTGCCATGTCTTTAGATCAATATTTTTTAAAAGGATCTGACAGAATGCCCAAAGCTAAGAAGATTGCGCCGAAAAGTTCTACTATCGGTGGCGTCGAGCAGGATGTTAACATGGAGGACGCGAGCGCGAATAGCCGTGATGAGGAAAGCTCCAACTCCAACTTTGCTCAAGTTTTGGACAAATTAACCGAAAACATTACAAAGGTAATAGATGAGAAAGTGAATACTGTCCTATCCGCGATAAACGATCAAACAGTTCAGTTTCAGGCCTTGGTCGACCGAGTGGGCGAGGCGGAGGAGCGGATCGCCGGTGTGGAGAATTCGACCGAATGCCTGCAAGCTACGGTGGCTGATCTTCAAAAAAAAGTGAGCGACATGTCAGCGCATATCGACGATCTGGAGAATCGCGGGCGCAGGTGTAATTTGCGTATACTTGGGTTACCAGAGGGAACCGAAGGCAGTGATCCGGTGCATTTCTTCGAAAAGTGGCTGCCCGATTACTTGAAGATTACAACGAAAGCAGGGCGGATCAAGCTTGATCGTGCTCATCGCTCTTTGGCGCCATTGCCGGGACCTGCGCAACGACCCAGACCTGTCATCATAAAGTTCCATAACTTTACGGACAAGCAGCGAGTGTTGACCGCAGCTCGACATGTTGGCACGGATCCCGAGAGGAGCGCTGACGCGGGACCGAGGATTTCATTCTTCAACGATTATTCTGCGATGGTGATAAAGAAACGCAAAGCTTTCGACGATGTCAAAAAACGACTGCAGAAGATGAAGATCGAATATGCCCTGTTGTATCCTGCAACTCTGAGGCTGACCATCAACGGGACAATGAAGCGTTTCGCCTCACCGGATGACGTGACTGTGTTCATTGACAGCCTGGGCTAGCATGGCAAACTTTCACGGGGAGTTATGTGGTGGCCTTACACGAACGGAGTAATTCACTGAGTGAATAAGTTGTATCATGTTGCTGGGAGCTTGGTGAGGTTTGTGTTTACCCTATGTTCAAGGATGTGGGTGGTTTTTGGTGGGTAGGCAGTTGCCTGCAGAAGAAAAGAGTAAGAATAGTCCTTCCTGCATGTTTGGCAGGTTTGTTCCCTTGTATAGTTTTATGTGTTTTATTGTTTTTTTTATTTTTGTTTAAAGCTCAGATTTCTGAAGGGTACACTTACAGGAATATATTTTGTGATTATCTGTATTATGTATACACTGATTGTCTGTACAGTATTTAATGTCCAGAGTGCTTAGGATTTGTACTTGGAATATTCGAGGTATCCATAATCCTGTAAAACGAAGAAAGATACTTACTTTTTTGAAAAAGGGAAATATCGAAATTGCTCTTTTACAAGAGACTCATTTGAGTGACGCAGAACATTTAAAATTACAACAGGGTGTTTTTGGGCAGATATACTTTTCATCTTTTACAACTAGAAGTAGAGGTGTTGCTATTCTCATTAAACGTAATTTACCATTCAAAGTTTTAAACTGTATTAAAGATAGAGACGGCCGCTATGTTATTATTGAAGGTGTGTGGCAAGGTAAAACTATTCTCATACTAAATATGTATTATCCTCCAGCTCATCCATCTGACTTTGTTACTAAAGTGTTTTTGGACATGATTGCCAGGCCAGCAGATTTAACTATTGTTGGTGGAGATTTTAATTGTGTAATGAATCCTCTTGTAGATAGGCACCCACATAGCTCAGCATCTCTAACTGCTCAGGCGAGATCTCTTCAGAATATATGTCATGATCTTGGTTTTGTAGATGTCTGGAGAACTCTTCATCCTGCTGATAAGGAATATACATTTTTTTCTACTTCCTATCATTGTCAGTCAAGGTTAGATTACTTTTTTATGCCGAAAACAGATTTGCATTTAGTATTATCTTGTAATATAGAAAGTATTTTACTGTCAGATCATGCCAGTGTCACTATGGAGCTTCAATTTAGGAATACTGTGGACTATTCTATACAGTGGAGACTTAATATTGCAACCATTAGAGACAGTGCATTTTCAGTTTACTTTTCTTCTGAATTTAAATATTTTCTATCTGTTAATTCTTTATCCACAGATAATCCATCTTTATTATGGGAAACCTGTAAAGTTTATGCAAGGGGGCTAATTATTTCATATACTTCCTCCAAAAAACGTCAAAGAATGGCGAATCAAAGGGCCTTGGAAGCTCAATTATTGGTTAAAGAAAAAATGTATAATAGATCTCCTTCAGCAGATTTATTGAAAGAATTACAAGCAGTTAGAGCAGCTCTAGATTGTCTTCTCACTGTGGATGCAGAGAAGAAAATAAGATACTCAAAACAAAGATTTTATGAGCACGGAGACAAGCCTGGGAAATTTCTAGCATATGTTGCCAAACAACGTGCGGCATCTCAGTATATTGCTACAATTGTTGATTCAGATGATAATATTTTCCATGATAATAAGAACATTAATAATTCATTTAGAGATTTTTATATAAATCTATATTCTTCTGAGAAAACAGGTGACCATCTCAAACAAATGGTTGACTTTTTTTCTGAGATTAATCTTCCAACAATTTCAGTTACACAAAAAGAATTTCTCAATGGCCCTATTACTAGACAGGAGGTTATTAATGCTATCAATGCTCTAAAGAATGATAAATCACCAGGGCCAGATGGGTTTTGTGGAGAGTTCTTTAAGGAATTTCAAGAGTTGCTTGCAGGCCCATTGCTTAATATGTTTAATTATTCGTTTGTGGTGAAAGAATTACCAAAGACCCTTGGAGAAGCTTATATCTCACTTATATTAAAGAAAGGTAAAAGTCCTGACCTATGTTCTTCTTACAGGCCAATTGCATTACTGAATGTTGACCGGAAATTGCTTTCTAAGATTTTAGCAATGCGCCTTGAAAAAATTCTGCCTACGATAATTGGGACTGATCAAACAGGATTTATACAGGGTAGAAATTCATCTGATAATATTAGACGCCTTTTAAATGTTATTTACACCTTTAAAGTAAAATCCATAGAGGGGCTAGTACTGTCTTTGGATGCGGAGAAGGCGTTTGATCGGATTGAATGGTCCTATCTTTTCTTTGTTTTGGATAAATTTGGCCTAGGTGAAAATTTTGTGCAGTGGATCAGAGTGCTGTATACAGACCCATGTTCTGCTGTATTGACGAATGGCTTCAGGTCTGATTATTTTCCTATGCATAGAGGCACCAGGCAGGGTTGCCCCCTGTCACCGCTTTTATTTGCGATGGCTATAGAGCCTCTTGCTGAAGCAATCAGATCAGCACCATTTATTTCAGGTTTACAGATAGGACATATATATCATAAGATTGCACTGTATGCTGATGATGTATTGATTTTTTTATCTGAGCCTGAGAAGTCAGTTCCCGCTCTAATTGAGTTGATTAACTGGTTCAGTACCTTTTCTGGTTATAAAGTTAATTTAACTAAATCTGAAGCTATGCCTTTAGGTACTCTAATTTCTAAACCTGACACTGTGCCCTGTTTTCCTTTTAAGTGGTCACCTCTAGGTTTCGTCTATTTAGGTATTTCTATCTCTACATCTTTGAAGCAGATGTATGAATCTAATTTTGTTCCTTTATTTGAGAAAATACGGCAGGATTTAGAACGTTGGAATTCCTTGCCAGTATCTTTGCTGGGTCGGATAGCAATTGTAAAGATGATTGTGTTACCCAAATTGTTATATCCTATTCGAATGGTTCCTATAATGTTCTCAAATAGAGCATTGAAAGGCCTGAATAGCTGGCTGACGTCTTTCATATGGAGTAAACGCAAACCTAGATTAAAATTATCAGTACTATATCTGCCAAGTTCTATGGGAGGGCTAGATTTTCCAAATATTAAGATGTACCAGTTAAGTTCCCACCTGAGATACATTGCAGAGTGGGTTAGGAATGATTCCTCCTCTACTTGGTTAGATATTGAATCCTCCTTTTCACAATTTCCTTTAAGAGCTCTTCTTTTTGTTAAGAGCTTTCAAAACATAAAAGAGATATATGATAATCCAATAATAGTTAATACTCTGAAAGCATGGAGATCAGTCTGTAGGCTTGAAGGTAGATCTAAATTGACCTCTTTCTTTACCCCAATATTAAACAACCCTGATTTCACCCCAGGAATTTTGGATGATGGTTTTAAACGTTGGTGTAATTTGGGACTTAACACTCTTGGGGATATGTTTTCAGATAATAAATTAATGGCATTTGTGGAGTTAACTCAGAAGTACCAGTTGTTCAAATATGATTTTTTTCGATTCCTCCAATTGAGACATTATATTACTAAAAACACAACACTTGTTAGTAATTGCGAGATATCTTCTATTGAGAGGTTATTATTTTTATCATCGGGGAAAATGTCTTTGGGTAGATTTTATGGTGCTATGTGTTCGATTTCTTCTGCTGATACACAGAGAATTAAAACTAAATGGGAGGAAGAGTTAGCTACTGATATTGATGATGAAACATGGGATGACATTTGGTCTTATGCTAAGAAAATATCTGTGTGTTCACGTACAAGAGAAATACAATTTAAAATCATACATAGACTCCATATTTCTCCTAACCGCAGGCATTTTTTTAACCCCTCTATATCACCTATGTGTCTAAAATGTAAAACTGAAGTAGGTACTTTAACACATTGTCTGTGGTCATGTAACAGACTGCAAAGGTATTGGTTTTTGGTGCTGGGGGAAATGGAAAAGATCTTTAATATGCAATTGGATTTTGACCCAGTCTCATTGGTATTGGGTATACCTAATAAATGCATTGTTTCATCTGCTAACAAGAAATTGTATAATGTTCTCTCCTTTGCTGCCAGAAAAAATATTTTACTTAATTGGATTAGTGATAAATCACCATCACTTAAAGGTTGGCATAAAATAATCTTTGAGCTGATTCCCCTGGAGCGTCTTACCTATGTATTACATCAAAAAACAGGTCAGTTTTATAAAGTCTGGACTCCATATCTGGACTATATGGAACCTCATCATCGCCCTATTATACTACAAGGAATATTGTAATTGTGTAATTCTCTGGACATTTAACTTTTCTGCTGTAGTCAATATTTTTTTTTTCCTCTCCTTAATCTGTTATATACCGAGTAGTCCTGTTTTATGTGAAATCTGAGCTGTTTTTTGTTTTTTTTGGGTGTGTTTTTTTTTTTGGAGTGATGTCTTGTTATTTCTGTATAACAGTTAAAATTCAATAAAAATAATTATAAAAAAAAAAAAAAAAAAAAAATTATATAATTGAATTTTCATTTTCATTTTGCACTAAATGTTGCACATATGTATGGGAAAATGTAAATTTAAATACAGAAATACATTGCCATTTTACATATTGCATTGACATTTTGCATATTACATTGCAAATTGAATTTTGCTACACATATGCTTCCATATTTGCCTGTAGGTCGGTATGAGATGAACCAAACAGTGATCGGAGAGCCCCAGAGCTGCCCGTGGGACAGAGTGATATGCATCTTTAATTATTGTGTAACAGTGATCCAATATATTACTGTCTCTGGTGGGACATGTAACGTGCTGTCTGTATTTTGGCAGTTCGCGGGAGAGATTTGCTTTATTAAAATCTCCAAGAATAATTAAAAGAGAGTCCGGGTACCTTTGCTCCATTTCAGATATTTGTTCGGCCAGCTGTTGCATCACGGCGCTCACGCACACGTCCGGAGGCACATACACATTCACGAGAATGAAAGAGGAAAACTCTCGGGGCGAATAGAACGGTTTACAGTTTATGAAGAGGGCCCAAGGCCGTAACCATGTCTTGAACATTGGGGGGACCAATTTTTGTATATATATATATATATATATATACACACACACATATATATATATATATATATATATGCTTTAATTGACGCACGCACACACATTATTACTCGCACACAGAGACTTGTCAACACTACCCCGCGACTTTTATTGTAATAAAATAGTTTCCATACTGAATCTATTATATTTCTCAGCAACGACGTGTTTTTGAAGTAGGCTAGGACTAAATTGACAGTTTCATTGTTTGTAGGGACAGACAAACAGATGCAGACCCTTGTCAAAAAATCCTATTGGAATTTCAGTTTATCCTTTAGGATCTTATTGGATTCTTAGAATCCTATTGGACATTCCGATTGATTTTAATGGAATTTCACTTTGTCCTATAGGATTTTATTTGATCCATAGAATCCTATTGGACATTCTGATTTATTTTAATGGCATTTTAATTTTTCCTGTAGGATCTTTTATTGATTTGTATCATATTGGACATTGTGATTTTTAAATGGAAATTCACTTTGTCCTGTAAGATCTTACAGTGCCTTGCGAAAGTATTCACACCCCTTAATTTTTTTCACGTTTCATGTTGCTGCCTTATGTTAAACTGTTTAAATTACTTTTTTTCCACATCAATCTACACTCCATACACTATAATGGTAAAGCAAAAAAAAAGGTTTTTAACATCTTTGCAAATTTATTAAAAATAAAAAACTTAAATGATTCCATTGCATAAGTTCTCATACCCTTATCTGGGACAGTTGGAATTTAGCTCAGGAGCATTCACATTGCTTGTAGGTGTTACTAGACTTTGAGTGAAGGTAACCTGTGTCAAATTCAATTGAATGGGTATGATTTGGAAAGGCACACACGTCTTAATAAAAGGTCCAACAGCTGATAATGCATATTAGAGCAAAAACCAAGCCCTGGGGTCAAAAGAACAGTCTGTAGAGCTCAGAAACAGGTTTGCGTCAAGCCACACATCTGGGGAAAGGTTCAGAAAAAAATTCTGCTTCATTGAAGGGTCACAAAAGCATGTAGTCTCTGTTACCCTGAATGGAAGAAGTTTGAAACAACCAGGATTCTTCTTGGAGCTGGCCTCCTGGCCAAACTGACCAATTGATGGAGAAGGGCTTTGGTTAGAGTGGTGACGAAAAACCTGATGGTCACTCTAGTTGAGCTCCATGATCATATGTGGAGATAGGAGAAATATAAAGAAGGACAAACACCACTGCAACACTCCACCGATCTGGGCTTTATGGCGGTGTGGCCAAACTCAATCCTCTCCTCAGTGAAGACAAAAGAAAAAAAAGCACCTAAAGGACCCTCAGACTGTGAGAAATAATATTCTCTGGTCTGATGAACCTCAATTCTAAGCATCATGTTTGAAGGGAACCAGCTCTGCTCATCACCTGCAGAGTACCATCCCAAAAGTAAAGTGTGCTGGTAGCAGTCTCATGCTGTGGGCTGTTTTTCAGCAGCAGGGACTGAGGGACTCATCAGAGTAGAAGAAAAGCTCAATGCACCAAAATATAGAGATAGCCTTAATGAAAACCCAGTCAAGAGCATTCAGAACCTCAGACTGGGCAGAAGGTTTACCTTCCAACAGGACAGTGACCCTAAACACACAGCAAGAGGGGCTAATAGACAGCTCTGTGAATGTCCTTGAGTGGTCCAGCCACAGCCTGGGATTGAACCCAATCAAATATTTCTGGAGAAACCTGAAAATGTGCATCTGCTCCCATCCAACCTGACAGAGCTTGAGAGGTGAAGAGGTGAGAGGAGACAAATGGCAGATAATTGCCAAATGCTGATGAGCAAAGCTTGTCGCATCAAACAAAAAAGACTTGAGGCTGTAAAGGTACTTCAGCTAAATATTTAGTTAAGGGTATGAATACTTATGCAATGTACGTATTTGAGTTTTTAATTTTTAATAAATTTACGAAGTTGTGACAATTCTGTTTTTGCTTTGTCAATATGGTGTATGGAGTGTAGATTGATGTGGGGGGGAAAAGTAATTTAAAGCAGTTTAACATAAGGCAGCAACATAAAAAAATGTGAAAAAAATGAAGGGGTATGAATACATTCTCAAAGCACTGTATTTGATTCTGTTAATCAATTACTTTTTAAAAGTAACACTGCATGTGTGTACTTGTAACCCTCAATAAAAATGCAGCCTATCTGAATACACACAAATATAACTGAAATTCATAATATTACAGTAAGGCAAAGATAATAAGTATGACATTTCATAATGTCTGAATAAGTTAAAATGCATTACATTTGAGTAGTAATTCATAGAAACACAAACATCTATATATGGTATTGTACTGACACTTCCCCTTTAAGAAATCCGAACGTAGTGCGCATGCAACTGTAGCGCGCATACTTTGAACAGTAACGGTCAAAGAGGAGAATAAGCTGAGAAATCGAGTGATTAACGTTGTTTAACTTGTTAAAATGTATTTTAAGATGCTAAAAAGGAAGAGATAGTAATACTTATCTGATCTGCATCCTAAACGAACAGTTTTGGGTGAACGATATCTGTTGGTGAGTGGTTGAGCTCGTTTTATTGTAAGTTATGTGATTAGCACAGGAGTCCGCCCTTAACGTTACATAGCAAAACATATTGTTTAACAACTGATATTAATGAAATATTAATGTATGCTGTTTATAATAAAATGTCATTATATAAAACACTGGAGTAGTGAGTACAAAATGCCTGTTCTGCCACCATTTTGAGCTTTTTTTGAATAGCGTTGTGCTTTACGGTTTTGTATAGCACTATTTTAATTATTTGTATTGATGGAGTAATAAGATGTTCTTATGGCCTGTTGTCCAGGTCAGGTTTTATGTTCCAGTTAAAAAGTTTGGCATTGGACAACGATTCTCCCGTGATATGTGTGCGTACATGGAGAAGACATGCATGACAAGAGAATTAAGGGAGCCGTTGTCAGTGAGAGGACCTGCTGCGTTGCCTGGTAACCAATTGACCATATGCACAGAGCGCTCTTTAGAACTTCCGCATAGTTTTAGTTTAGTTTATTTTTGCACAAGAGTAAAATAGATACAAAAAAAATATATATACAATCCATATACTGTGCAGGGAGAGGCAGAAAACCCAAAGGGCTTATTTAGAGCCTCCACCTAAACAATGAAAAAACAAAACAAAAACAAACTCATAAAACTAAAAGAAAAACTTTGATTACAGTAACAAATATATAAATACAAATGATTACAAATTAATTACAACATATGTCGAAAAATAAATAATAAAACCCGGAAATAATATACTCAAAAAAACAAACCATATGGTACATAAAATAAATTAAAAAAGACATGATAGATTATTGCATTTAAAATGATCCTTTATACATCTTTTATAACAAGCCAGCTCGTAAACTTCCGGTAAAGCTGATCTAATGTTGTGGTTTATATAGGTAGAGACTCTTGAGACCCTTATAGAAACCTCTCCTGCCTTGTTCTTGTCAGACATCGAGAAAAAAATGATAATAATTGCAACATGGAAAATAATGATAGCATAACAACAATGATAGATGATGCCTTTAACTTTAGCTAGAGATGCTATCTCCCAAATGACATCATAATGGTATTATTGATAATCAATAACTTACCTTCATAGTCATGAACATATTTTAAACACTTATAATATTTGCCTTCTCAACTCTATGGCTGTGCAGTAAAATTCACTTTAAAGATATACTTTTCATTCATGAAGATGACATGAAAGAAATGTCTCCTAGCGAAAAACAAAGACTTTTAAGATGAAAATGTTATTAAATTATCATTATAACTAGTAGATGGCAGCAGAGGATCAAATTAGCTCAGCTGCCATTTCAACTCCAAATTTGTGTGCTTTTATTATACTGAAGTATAAAGTATAGCAAGTGCAGGAATCACAAAGTCTCATGTCATTTTATAAATAAATAAATATGCCCCGACACCAACAGCATATAAGGGAGAATTATTTAAATTAGTTAACTACAGATTAAATAAGTTCATTATTAATGGTATAACAATTAAATAATGCATTAAATATTGTGAAATATTTTTAGATTTAATTTAGTAACTACATTTAAGTTTTATCTTTAACTGTAAAAGCTGCTAAATATATTCAGTCAACACAGACTTGTTACTGTTGTAGTTTTGCTACTCTAAATTTAGTCTGAATCACTTAATGCACAGCTATATTTTGACATTGGCTTGTCTTCCATTATCAATGTCAATCATAGCAATGAGTCCCTGAACAATTTAGCAGATTTACCCACTTAATATTTAACACCCGCATTTGTCATTCCTGAAATGGTATGCGTGGACGTTTAGTCCTCTTAGATAAACAAAAGTTTTCTTCAAATTTTGAATGGATTTTGCACAGAAAATAAGCAGAGCGCGCCTCTTACAGCACAGTACAATTGACTGGAAATGACTGAGCTGGCTTACCTACAACCAGGAAGTAATCGTGCATATGGTCAATTGACAGAGCATTAGTGATTGCTTTGAAATATATTGGATAAAGTATTTTTCATACTTTTCCCCGGTTTTCCCTTAACTGAATTGGATGTGGGTTTTTTCTCTCTCTCTTTTTACATTTCACACAAACTGAACTTTATTACATTTATCGCATGAAATGAACAGTATTATACACCTCAAAGGGAAATTAAACTGATTTACGATATCAAATTCTACTTACTGTTTGATGTTTTATTGCTCTGTGTTGTGATGTGATTGTGTTTGCTATTATTATTATTGTTACAGTAAAGTGTTATTTTTTATATTCAACTTCTGGTCTCCTGGTATAAGCTTTATATCTTCCTCCCCAATTCTTTTCGAGTCTAGAACTGGTCTAGTGGATATTTGCATTGGAGGATGCAAGTGCTACATACTGTATGTGTGTGTGTGTGTGTGTGTGTGTGTGTGTGTGTGTGTGTGTCATCAATCAATTATCAGTGCCTTAGAATTTTTTTTTGCACTAATTCTGTGCTGCACAAATCACCTCCCATGTTGTTTTCAATGTTACTGCAGGTTGTGCAACATACAATGAACAATGTCTACATCAGGGTGAATTTAAGCAAACTCCAAGTACTATTTGTTAGTAAAACAAATACAGTGGAAAAGTGCACCTTTAGAATAATAATAAAAAAATCCTATAGGATTAAAATCCTATAGGAACGGTTCCTAAAGGATATTTATTTATTGTCCTATAGGACTATACCTATCGGAATCCTATAGGAATGGTTCCAAAATACGATAGAATTTCCAATTAGAATCCTATACAATTTTCCTATTGGAATCCTATAGGATTTTTTGACAAGGGGATGATTAACACACGCACATTTCATCTCTCTCGCTCTCTTTCTCTCAAAATGGGCATATTTTTGAAAAAGTCAAGTAATTGCTTCACTGAATATAACTGTCGGTCATTTAACATTTCTTTCCTAAAACAGTTGACTAAACATTAATTGATTTGCAGCTTCCATCTTACCTCGCTCTCTTTCAGTGTTTTCAATCTTTCGCGGCGCGCTCAGCATCTGTGAACGCTAAACCCCGCCTACTTTGATTTGATTGGCCAGTTCAGTTATGTTGACATTGACAAGCGCTGTTAGCCAGCTGAGGCAGAGCAGACTAAAAATGTTACTTTTAAAGCTTTTTTTGTCATCCTAACAAGAGCGCTGCGTAATGGAGGACAGCAGATCAGTGCAAGAATTTCAAATATTGGGGGGGACATTTGGCCATTTCTAATTATTGGGGGGGACTTGTCCCCCTCAATGTCTATGGTGGTTACGCCCCTGAGAGGGCCTCCAAATTAGGAGAACACATCTTCTTCAGAGTTGTTACATCTGAACACCAACCTTCATTTATGTAGAAGCATAGTCCACCACCTCTCGTTTTCCCTGTTAGCTCCGTGATGCGGTCTGCTCTGAACAGCTGATATCCCGGCAAATGAAGCGCATTATCCGGGATGGCTTCACTCAGCCAGGTTTCAGTGAAGCACAATGCAGCAGAGTTTGAAAAGTACTTGTTTGTGCGGGTGAGGAGAAGTAGTTCATCCGTTTTGTTAGGAAGGGATCGGAGATTCGCGAGATGAATGCTTGGGAGTGCAGTTCGGAAGCCACGTTCGCGGAGCTTAACGTGCGCGACTGCAGTCACGCCATCTGCGCTTCAGAGAAGCGCAGTCACGCCATCTACGCCGAAAATTTCGTTGCGCGTCTACATGGCGTTGCGTGGTAGTGATAGCCATGAAGCTCTGAACCCTTTGCAAATCTTTTTTTTTTTTTTTTTTTTTTTTTTTTTTTAAGAGTGCGTATCAAACTGAAACCACAGGCACTTCTTATTTAATGGTATTTTATTGTTTAATTGTATTCATAATGTATGCAATTTCAATAAACCACTTGAAATGGCTTTGTAAAATGTTTTTGTTTTAAAAGAAATCATAAAGAAAAAATTAAATTAAATAGTTTTCTGCAAATTCTTGTTATTTATCTACCAAGTAACACAGTGGTAATTTTTTAATCGTTTTTTAATAATTGCACAGCAAAGTCAAGAAAAATGCTATTTACATTGCTGTATAGACATATTTTAAAAATTCATAAAATGATCAAATCAAATTGTTTTCTGCAAACTCCACCAGATTCGTGTTCTGCATCTCCCCAAGTACCACTGTGGTGATTTTCATGCTGTTTTACTGTATCATTTTTTAATAATTGCATAGCAAAATCAAGAAAAATGCTAATTATTACCTCACTATATCACATTTTAAAAATTCATAAAATGATCAAATCAAATTGTTTTCTGCAAACTCCACCAGATTCTTGTTCTGTGTCTCCCCAAGTATCACTGTGGTGATTTTCATGTTGTTTTACTGTATATTTCTTTAATAATTGCATAGCAAAGTCTAGAAAAATGCTATTTATTACCTCACTGTATCACATTTTAAAAATTCATAAAAAGATCAAATCAAATTGTTTTCTGCAAACTCCACCAGATTCTTGTTCTGTGTCTCCCCAAGTACCACTGTGATGATTTTCATGTTGTTTTACTGTATCGTTTTTTAATAATTGCATACCAAAGTCATGACAAATGCTATTTACATTGCCATATAGACATATTTAAAAATTCATAAAATGATCAAATCAAATTGTTTTCTGCAAACTCCACCAGATTCTTGTTCTGCATCTCCCCAAGTACCACTGTGGTGATTTTCATGCTGTTTTACTGTATCGTTTTTTAATAATTGCATAGCAAAATCAAGAAAAATGCTATTTATTACCTCACTGTATCACATTTTAAGAATTCATAAAAAGATCAAATCAAATTGTTTTCTTCAAACTCATCCAGATTCTTGTTCTGCATCTCCCCAAGTACCACTGTGGTGATGTTCATGCTGTTTTACTGTATCATTTTTTTTAAATTGCATATCAAAATCAAGAAAAATGCTAATTATTACCTCACTGTATCACATTTTAAAAATTCATAAAAAGATCAAATCAAATTGTTTTCTGCAAACTCCACCAGATTCTTGTTCTGCATCTCCCCAAGTACCACTGGGGTGATTTTTATGTTGTTTTACTGTATCATTTTTTAATAATTGCATACCAAAGTCATGACAAATGCTATTTACATTGCTGTATAGACATATTTAAAAAAATCATAAAAATGTCAAATCAAATTGTTTTCTGCAACCTCCTCCAGAGTCCTGTTCTACATCTCCCCAAGTACCACTGAGGTGATTTTCATGTTGTTTTACTGTATAATATTTTAATAATTGCATACCAAAGTCTGGTATACAGACTGGTCCTGCACAGACAGATAGAAAAACACATGAATACAGAAACACTTATTTCCCTCAAGGTCAGGTAGCTATGCTATTACTCTTATTACCCAAAACACACAGACAATGAGTGCCATTTCTCAGAGAGAGAACAGAGAGAAATTAAGACAATATTCAGCTATTTTTATAATGTACAGTACATACCTAGAAAACCACCTAAATGTTCTGACTAAACGTAGATCACATAGCCGAGAGGCCCCAATAACCTCTGTGACCTAGACAGTCACATTGAACCTGAGAGGAGAAAACAGAAGTTCAACATATGGAGAGGCCTTTTTCTCAAGAAAAAAGGCACATTCCGTTCTTCAGGTTTCTCTGTTTCCAGCTACCCACAATGTATGTTATGAATCAGTATTTGCCAGTTTGTTGATTATGTGTTATTATCTGTGTATCTGTACCTGTCTCTCACAGAAAATTATACATTTTGTTGTTGTGATTTTTAATGATCTCAGATTTTATGTTTGGCTGGCTTTGAGATGACAAACAAGTTTAGATCTTGACTGTTATTCCCCCGGTTTCACAGACAAGGCCTAAGCCTAATCCCAGACTAAAATCTAAGTCTGAGCTGTTTCAACTGAAAGAAACTTGCTCTGATTGATCTTAAAATATATCAATGCCCTTATTTTGTCTCGAAAAGCACACCGGTAATGTTATTTCTAAGGCACGTTTATAAAAATTACTTAAATATCCTAATTGAACTATGGCCTAATCCTGGTTTATTCTAAACCCTGTCTGTGAAACCAGGCCTTCAATGTTTTATGTTTGGCTTAACACTTTGGTATTTCTCCTTTACTCTTATCTTATGTATTGCTTCTGCCTTCTGTGTGACATTCTTACTGTTTCTATAGTAACAATGTATATACAGAGCAAAAAATAAATTAATTAATAGAAGTTCGGATTTTTAGTCCCTGTTAAGAGTGTATTAGTGTCTTTAGTCTTGACTTTTGACTTTGTGACTTTGCTGCACAAAAACACAGAGATAACAGTGCATATTTATGCAAAACAGGATCTCAGCTACATTGAAAATCACCGGAAAGTGTGTTCCTTACCGGGGCTAAGGAATCTAACTTGCTATCCCTTCAAGAAGGCTGAAGGTCTGATGTCATTCTTTGAGTTGGAATGATGATGTGAAGCTGTGGGGCATCAGAGCCATTGAAAGCAGCTGATCCAGAGCTCAGAGTATCAGTGGATATAACAACTACCAAAGCAACAACAGGCATCCTTACAATTTGATTTGATCTTTTTATGAATTTTTAAAATGTGATACAGTGAGGTAATAAATAGCATTTTTCTAGACTTTGCTATGCAATTATTAAAAAATTATACAGAAAAACAACATGAAAATCACCACAGTGGTACTTGGGGAGATGCAGAACAAGAATCTGGATGAGTTTGAAGAAAACAATTTGATTTGATCTTTTTATGAATTTTTAAAATGTGATATAGTGAGGTAATAATTAGCATTTTTCTTGATTTTGATATGCAATTATTAAAAAATGATACAGTAAAACAACATGAAAATCACCACAGTGGTACTTGGGGAGACACAGAACAAGAATCTGGTGGAGTTTGCAGAAAACAATTTGATTTGATCATTTTATGAATTTTTAAAATGTGATATAGTGAGGTAATAAATAGCATTTTTCTAGACTTTGCTATGCAATTATTAAAAAATGACACAGTAAAACAACATGAAAATCACCACAGTGATACTTGGGGAGATGTAGAACAAGAATCTGGTGGAGTTTGCAGAAAACAATTTGATTTAATCTTTTTATGAATTTTTAAATATGTCTATATGGCAATGTAAATAGCATTTGTCATGAATTTGGTATGCAATTATTAAAAAACGATACAGTAAAACAGCATGAACATCACCACAGTGGTACTTGGGGAGATGTAGAACAAGAATCTGGTGGAGTTTGCAGAAAACAATTTGATTTGATCATTTTATGAATTTTTAAAATATGTCTATACAGCAATGTAAATAGCATTTTTCTTGACTTTGCTGTGCAATTATTAAAGAATTATACAGTAAAACAACATAAAAATCATCACAGTGGTACTTGGGGAGACACAGAACAAGAATCTGGTGGAGTTTGCAGAAAATAATTTGATTTGATCTTTTTATGAATTTTTTAAATGTGATACAGTGAGGTAATAAATAGCATTTTTCTTGATTTTGCTATGCAATTATTAAAAAATGATACAGTAAAACTGCATGAAAATCACCACAGTGATACTTGGGGAGATGTAGAACAAGAATCTGGTGGAGTTTGCAGAAAACAATTTGATTTAATCTTTTTATGAATTTTTAAATATGTCTATATGGCAATGTAAATAGCATTTGTCATGACTTTGGTATGCAATTATTAAAAAACGATACAGTAAAACAACATGAAAATCACCACAGTGATACTTGGGGAGACACAGAACAAGAATCTGGTGGAGTTTGCAGAAAACAATTTGATTTGATCATTTTATGAATTTTTAAAATGTGATATAGTGAGGTAATAATTAGCATTTTTCTTGATTTTGCTATGCAATTATTAAAAAATGATACTGTAAAACAGCATGAAAATCACCACAGTGGTACTTGGGGAGACACAGAACAAGAATCTGGTGGAGTTTGCAGAAAACAATTTGATTTGATCATTTTATGAATTTTTTAAATATGTCTATACAGCAATGTAAATAGCATTTTTCTTGACTTTGCTGTGCAATTATTAAAGAATTATACAGTAAAACAACATGAAAATCATCACAGTGGTACTTGGGGAGACACAGAACAAGAATCTGGTGGAGTTTGCAGAAAACAATTTGATTTGATCTTTTTATTAATTTTTTTAATATGTCTACATGGCAATGTAAATAGCATTTGTCATGACTTTGGTATGCAATCATTAAAAAACGATTAAAAAATTACCACTGTGTTACTTGGTAGATGGATAACAAGAATTTGCAGAAAACTACAGATTTCTTTTAAAACAAAAACATTTTACAAACCCATTTCAAGTGGTTTATTGAAATTGCATACATTATGAATACAATTAAACAATAAAATACCATTAAATAAGAAGTGCCTGTGGTTTCAACTTGATACGCGATCCGACCCACTCTTAAAAAAAAAATAAAGATTTGCAAAGGGTTAGAAGCTTCATGGCTATCACTACCACGCAACGCCATGTAGACGCGCAACGAAATCTTCGGCGTAGATGGCGTGACCGCGCTTCTCCGAAGCGCAGATGGCGTGACTGCAGTACCAGAGCGCCGGTGCGCTGTCCTCTTTTCCATCTGAGCGTGCGTTTGGCTAGGACCGCTGCCCCTCCGATCAAAACATCCAACAAAGCATCTGAATAAACAAAAACCGGAAAACAATTGTCCGGTGTGTGTTGCCTTATGTCCAGTAGTTCGTCTCTGGTAAAACTGATAGTTATAGAATGACTAAACACAGAACAAACAAACAAAAACATTAAAAGCGTTAATGTTCATGAGCGTTAATGAGCGTTCCACATCACAGCAGCCATACGCTGCGCCATCTTAACACATCTTAACATATCTTAACTCTGACTGTTTCACCATAATCATCACAGTGAAATTAAAAATATTGTCTCAGACATTCATATTTATGCATTTGACAGATGCTTTTATCCAATGCAACATTGCATTCAAGGTACACATTGTTTCACACAGTTCTTGCTTTCCTTGGGAATCATGCCCATGACCTTGGTGTTGCTGCAGTGCCAAACTTTACTGTTCGGGCTACAGAAGGGCTTCATTTGAACTAATACAAGGAGAAAATTTTAAACAATGGCACAATTAGACACAACTGAGATTTCTTTTGTGGTTACAAGGACTGTAGTGTAGTGCAACTGACGACACTGACGACGCATACCACAAGTGTCCAAATACTTAGTCTTCATTTGAACTGTATGTTGTATATATTTGTATCATTTGATGTTCCATTAAATGTAAATACATAGAATGTAAAGAAGAAACAAAGACTTTGATATATAGAGCATTATATATTTAATATATTGTAATTTTGTCTTACATTGAATCACCAATACCATTTCTTGACACATCTTGCCTTATGCCAGTAATCAAGTTTATTTTATAACTGTGGTTTATCCAGCACATGGGAATTATATTATATCAGTTCACTTAGTCTATTTTAATTTAATCATTCTTTCTTTCTTTCTTTACAAAAATGTTTCATTCACAAAACATACAAATTTTTGACGTTTCATGCAGTAAATCAAGGCCTCATTCATATAGAAATCACAATAATCTTTGCAATGTATAAATAGATACATTTCCAATCAAATTTCGTTTTAGTGGATCTCCAGTTCAGAGAATTACTGAATGGTGTAGAGGAGTTTGGCCATGAAATTAAAAGTTCGCCCAAATATTTAAAACTCTTGTCATCATTTATTAACTGTTATTTTGTTTCTAAACCTGCACAACATTATTTCTTTCATGGAACACAAGAGAAATTTAAGGAATGTGCTGGTTGTTTTTTCAGTGCATTTACAATGTGGACTAGAGCTTTCAAGCTTCAAAAGGACCATATGGAGAAAAAGCGTCTTGAAAGTATCACAGAAGCTTTCCATGTGAGTCTGTGTGCTAAAGTCTTTTTGATTTGTTAAAGTCAAGTCATCTTTATTTATATAGCACTTTATACAATACATATTGTGTCGAAGCAGCTTTACAGTCTTAAACAGGAAAATAGTGTTCCAATAATACAAACAAAATTCAATTCTGCTGTAAAGCAGCTCTAAAAAGAGCACAGTAGTAAACAGTTGAGCTAGAAGTGTTCAGAAAAACAGTCCAATTGATTCTCCAATTCTCAGTTCAACAAGTTGTTCTTTTGAGTCTGATCTAATCAATGAATCGACTGATCTGGTTCACAAGACCGAATAATGAATTATTAAATAATTTATTCAAAAACTGATCCAGTTCCAGAGTGCTGGAAAGATTATTCATGAATAGCAACTTAAATGTTGGTTTCTTCCTCACACAAACCTATTCATTCAGAACAATTCATACAATATGCACATGGCACAAGTTGAAGAGATGATTTTTCATGATACTTTGGAGCTTTTAAATGAATTGTGATAGCATGGGAAAAATATACCAGAACATTCTTCAAAGGATCTTTTCTGTTCCACAGAAGAGAAAGATTTAAGCATACATATGCTTTATTCAGAATAGAGACTGTAACTGGAATGTTTGTAGCTCATGACTATTCATAGGTGCTCTGATTGAGAAGCTTCACTTATGTAAAAATATCATATAGTAATATATAGTCCCCTTAAAGATATATAGGCATTGTTTATAATTAAATGATTTCATAGAAACCCACTTTTAGAAATAATTGAAGACTATTAAGAGAAAAAATTTGTTTTGTCATAAATGGTTGTTGCATTGTGTCTTTTTATCAGTAGTGTATCCATAACTTTTATTAGGTAGGATAGCTTTTAGATATAATTTTTTATCGAAAAGTGGAAAAAAAATACTTTCACTCTGCATGATTGATTCAAAAGCTCTCAGTTGAGACATTAGACATTATAAAGATGATTCAATTTGGCAGCTTTTATAATAAAAATTCTAAATCCAGTTCCATTTACAGTAATTAAAACAATAAATTCCATACATTAAATATGATTCAAAACTAAATCACGGCCCTTAAAATCTTCCTCAGTTCCAACCAAAGGAAGAATCTATAAAACAAAGCAACAACAAAGGCATGCTACCACTGACGTTTGATTTAGCTAAGATGAGAAGCCATTGCCTCAACCCTAAAAGACCCTCAAATACCCGAGGTGCTCAGTGGCCGGCCTATCAACTAAAACCTCACCTTCTAATCGCTTTGACGACAAGGTCACATTTTCTACACTTAAGTTTTTACTGTACACCCTTGCAGGATGGAAGAGACAAATGTGAACAAGAACACAACAACTGCACCACTGTGAGTGTGTTAAAGGGTGTCCCATTTTGCCAGGTTATCTCAAAAGGGTCTCTTGTATCGGCACAACACAGGAAACTCTTATCTGCAATCTATCTGTCATTCAGTTTGGGCGAATCGGCACCCTCCTCATCTTCGTCTTTGTCATCTTTTGGCCCGATCAGTCGTTGTCGAGCAAAGTCCTCGAAGATGATGTCATCATCACTAGGGACAAACAATTAGAGAAACATTCATCAGTTGTTGTGTTTCCCTGAACGCATTTTTGTGTTGTTATTTTTTATAAACAAGAAGTTGACAAAGTACAGAAAGATAAGCAGTGAGCAATCATTACTGTTTTTGACATTTAATTATTTATTTTTTTCAATTAGCTTTGGTAAAAATCAAACAAAGAGATTTTTTTGTAAAGAACCGGAATCACTTTAGTGGAATAGAATCTGAACCAGGATCAGGGCCGTTTCTTGCGATTCCTCTCCCTCAGTTAGATTAGGTTTCACTACAAATTGAATTTTCAGCATTATTATTCCAGTCTTCAATGTCACATGATCCTTCAGAAATCATTCTAATATGCTGATTCGGTGCCCAAGAAACATTTCTTATCATTATCAATGCTGAAATCCGTTTTAATACACTTGCAAAACATTTTCTGAAAGATCATGTGACACTAAACATGAGTAATGGAGCAGAAAATTCTGCTTTGCGTCACATGTATAAATTACACTATACAGAATTCAATCAGAAAACAACTATTTTAAACTCTAATAATATTTTATAATATTACTGTTTTACTTTTACTTCTTATAAAAGCATAAAACATCATAATTACAAACTTATGATGACATGTGGTTATACATAGTTATACGTCATTCATGTACACTACAAGACTCAGAGCAGTTTAGTAGGTTAAAGTACGGTGGCTGCGAAGTGCAAAACAAATCACGATTCTGAAAACAAAATAACAAATTACAAACGCAAATGCAAATCTAAAAAACAAAATAACAATTCAGAAAACACAACAACAATCCCGAAAACATTATAACAAGTCAGAAAACACAATGACAAATTTGAAAACAAAACAACAAGTCAGAAAACACAACGACAAATCCGAAAACAAAACAACAAGTCAGAAAACACAACGACAAATCCGAAAACAAAACAACAAGTCAGAAAACACAACGACAAATCAGACAAACCGGAAGAGGTAGGTATAGTTTGAGACAGCGCCATTGGTTTGGGAATACAGGTAGATTACTCACAGCTGACTGGATGAGACATCTGTCAATCAAGGTGTACAGAACCAGAAGGAGAACAGCAGAGTCAATTAAAACATCAGCTCCAGTGGTGCAGATGGTAAATCTAGTGTTATTGTCTTTTTGATGCGAACGACCAGTGATTCGATCCCGCCTTTTGCCAAACTTTTTTTTTCTCCCTTTTCAAATCACGTATCGCATCGTAAAGGCATTTATTTTAAATAAAAATTAAGGAAATAATCAAAAGGTTGAAAATAAAGCATCGGGTTGGGTTAGGGTAGGTGTATAGAGGGCTTTATTGTACCAATAAGGTGGCATCCATTTAATAATTTGAATTAAAACTATAATTTACACTCAATACCTTAATATTGCATACTGTTTTATAATGTACTACAATACTGAAGTGCAGATAATTGCCACTATTTGCAACAAGTAGTATACATAGCAGAAAATCCTGATATTTTAACATAGTGTAAAACCCTACCCGATACTTTATTTTCAACTTTTTGATTATTTCCTTAATTTTTATTGAAAATAAATGCCTTTACGATGCGATACGATATTTGAAAAGGGAGAAAAAAAAAGTTCGGCAAAAGGTGGGATCGAACCACTGGTCGATCGCATCAAAAAGATGATGACACGAGATTTACCATCTGCGCCACTGGAGCTGATGTTTCAATTGACTCTGCTGTTCTCCTTCTGGTTCTGTACACCTTGATTGACAGATGTCTCATCCAGTCAGCAGTGAGTAATCTATTCCCAAACCAATGGCGCTGTCTCAAACTATACCTACCTCTTCCGATTTGTCTGATTTGTCGTTGTGTTTTCTGACTTGTTGTTTTGTTTTCGGATTTGTCGTTGTGTTTTCTGACTTGTTGTTTTGTTTTCGGATTTGTCGTTGTGTTTTCTGACTTGTTGTTTTGTTTTCGGATTTGTCGTTGTGTTTTCTGACTTGTTGTTTTGTTTTCGGATTTGTCGTTGTGTTTTCTGACTTGTTATTTTGTTTTCAAATTTGTCATTGTGTTTTCTGACTTGTTATAATGTTTTCGGGATTGTTGTTGTGTTTTCTGAATTGTTATTTTGTTTTTTAGATTTGCATTTGCGTTTGCGTTTGTAATTTGTTATTTTGTTTTCAGAATCGTGATTTGTTTTGCACTTCTCATCCACCCACCGTATTAAAGTCCAATTACACCATGGAAAAGACTTTTACTTACTTTGTGTCAAATTCAATGAGGTTTGTGTCAATAGGGGCATCATTTTCTGGAGCTAAAACAAGAAGGTTACAAAGAGAATATTGATTGGCACTCTGTAGGTAATGGGCATAATTTCCCACTGAAAGAACCCCTTATTGCAAAGGTGTCTGCATATAGATCTTTTCATTTGACAAAACTGTTATTATTTTTGAATTTCTTTGCTACTAAAATCTCACCCATTGGCAGCTACTCAATCAAACAACCACAAAACATTATTTGTCAGTTTTTAGCTTTTGGCTGTTCTCCACAGATCTGTACAGATGGAATTCAGTACTGATATGTTAGTTAGGGGTTAAAATATTCTTGATATATTTTTATTTTATTTTTTTTAGCATATTTACATATTTAGAATATTATATTATCTATAAAAACATATTTCATTATACATTTTATTTTCCCTGTGTAAGGGAAAGTATGTTTTAGTTGCTGTAACTGATATCGTGGTAAAAAATAAACCCTACTTTTAAACTAGTTCACAAGAGAAATATGAAAGCAGATAAAAAGGCACTCTGTAACATACCATCTCTGTAGATCGATTCCTCCAATGGTTTGGGATGCATTAATGTAAAGGGGAGCTCAACGGCAACATCACTGGAGAGGGAAACACAGAACATGAGAGTAAGGCATCCAAGAGGCATGATAACCAAATAAGCCCCGGCCATTTAGGATACGCTGCACCCAAACCTCAATCCCACCACTCATGAGGTGCTAACAGAGTGCTGGAACCACTGGCCTAAAAGCATCAGCACAAATGGTCCAGTAATTGATGGCATCTTCTCAAGTGTCTGAGCCTGTCTGTGCTTCCAGCCAAAGGCTTGGCTACTTATAGGAATCTCTAATGAGCACAATTGGCTGGAGTCAGCTGTGTAAGACAGACTCTTCAGTATATGGTCAGTCCTAGTCAATGAAATTCACTATGGATCAGCCTTAATCCGGTTTCAAGGGGAGGGTGTCAAACAATTGCACACACTAAAAAAGAAGAACTTCTGGTAGGAATAAACATAAAGATCACAGTACCTTGACGCAAGATCTCCAAGCAGCCTGAAAAAAATAAATAAAATAAAACATGATCTTATTGAATTACAATAATAAGCATTCCATATTGATTCAGCAGTGATTTCAGTGTAACCTTGCTTTATCAAAAAAAAAAAACTTATTTCATATAAACTACGTCATGCACACCAGAATGAATGTTTCTCATGATCCAAAATATAATTTGTGTCCACATTTTTGGCTGGTATCTGTCTCATTACATAAACATTTTTTATTTCATTTATTGTGCACGGGAACAACTTAACACTGTTGAAACATTTAAATATTTGTGTATAATAAAACTCTTTCATTACAATGAAAACAAAGATAAACCTAGAATCTTTTCTTTTAAGAAAAGAACTGAATTGTTAATACATTCGTGCAGGTTTTTGGGTCATGCACTCTAAAAATTCCCTTAATGATAATAAGGGATTAGTGAATGGTCCTTGCCCTTGCTAAACTCACCGCTACAAAGTCGGGGGAGTTGTAGATATTTCTAGCATGTTGCTACGCAGTTGCTAAGGTTTTTGTCAAATGTATAATCCACCATACATAGAGTTCAATTGCTGAGAAAAGTGATACCACAACTCTCCTCAACAAGTTGCACAATTTGAGATTTAATGCATGTCTGAATCACAAATGCCAACACATTCTCACTTCCAACTCGTCACATATTGACACTTGGTCAGGACCTTTGGGTGTCACATTTTAACACAGGATTAGCGTTAATTTTTCAATGTACAGGGTAAACCTTTGTCGTCAATATGCAGATGCGAAGGGCATGAGAATTCTATTGTTGAAATTGTATATTGGCTTATAATTGTTGGGGTATGATTTTCAATTTAAACAGCCACAGCAATTTTATTTACATTATATTACACTATTTAGACATTTATGAGCACGCAACCCAACCCCTACCCCTAAACCTAAATGCTTGTCAATCTAAAATACAGGATTTAACAGGCAGATTCAACTACAGTCACAATTATTCCAAGTCTTCCGAGGCTAAATGATTTATTTGTGTGAATTAACAGATGCAACCGTCATCTCCATCATCCGCCGCACATCACATTCAAAAATTGCTATCAGAAAAAACGTTACATCAGCTTTGGTTGTGAAATGCCATTGGCTCTTTGTGTGTCTCGTGACTAATTGCATCATGCTAAAGTTCGGATGTTAACAGTCCGGACCGTGTTAATGGAGCAGGACCTCTTTCAGTGATTAAAACCATATGTTTAATTTTGTTCTTCACAAAAGATTTGTATGGCTTCAGAAGACTTAGGAACAGATTTACTAACAGCTTGCGCCAGCGCAAACCGCCTTTTGGAGTAAAAATAGTACTGTCAGTAACTGTCAGGACGCGCAGTGAAGAATTAGCGCTGAAAAGGCATGGACACAGTTATTTTTGCGCCTGGCCTTATTGAATATGCATTTGTAGGAGTTTCCCCTTCAGACGCAAAATTTATGGGAGGAGAGTATTAAAATGAATCACGCAATGCGAGTTACTAACGTTTGTGCTCATCAAATTACTGCTATTTGTGGCATTTAATTCCCAAAAAAGCATGTCTTAAAGCAGGCAGTAATTTGCGCTGCTCTTTGTGGATTGCAGATTTTTGGTCAGTTTTTGCAGTAAATACTTAGTAATTTTATTTGCCTGTTACATGTTTTATATTGTTGGGAAGTCTTTAGGGTAGGGTAGGGTTAGGTGCTCAAAATATCTATGAAAGTACAAAAATAAAATAATTCATATTTTTACAAATGCATGCAAAGAATTAAATGTGTCTTGATCTGATGCATAAGGCAAACAACTGAAAGCAATGGAGTGTGCATTAAAAAGTGATGCCAAGGGGTCCTGATCAGGCATCAGTATGTGACAAGTGGGGAGTGAGATCGTGTTGCAAGTGCTTATGTGCTGTCAGAAGTAGGACATTTGTTTAATCTTATTGTAAAGTTTATTCCAGCATCACACACCACACAGGATGACCAAAATGCACACTTACCCTCCACGAGACACCACCAGCTTCGCTTTCACCTTATAAGAAACAATAATGCCCAGAATTTCCTTATTGGCTCCCTCTCTTAACCTTTTGAGAAACAATGCCATGTAAAGGTGAATTAATAAACTTACCAGAAACACAATCACTGTCAAATGAGAGACTGTACTTACAATGTACTTGAGGCTAAATTTGTGTCTTCATGTTTGAGTTTGCCATCCAGAGCCAAGCCGCGCTTCTCTCGGTTATTCACAAGGAAAGGCGTGAGAGTGTATACTTTACAAAATGTAGAGCTGGGGGCCACAAAATCACTAGAACACGACACAAAGCAGAGAGCAATTATTCAGATGTCAACTTGTGTTCTCATACGGTAGCTGAGTGTCCAGTTTGCAGAGGACTTACTCTGATTCCTCTGTCGCCACTGGACACTTGTACTGGGCAGTGTTGAAGAGGCAGATATCAGCATACTGACGCACTACAATAATAGAAATAAGTGTTATTGTTTCTTAACTATACACTAGTGTAAATACAAAGTCTGTTCACTGTGAATAGCTGAATGACCTGAAATCTTTATTTTTTTTACTGTCTTGTTTGTGTTGTTTGTGACATGGACGTTGACACTGATTGGTTCACCATGATAGTAAATCTGAAAGACATTAAGAACAAAGAAAGTCATGCAAACAACAAGAGTAAATGGCAGTGCAGGAAAAAAAATATCTGTACTATGTACAGTATGTGTTTGTAAAAAAAAAAAAATAAAAAAATAAATGTATGGTCTGATATTGTAATTATATTATATCTACATTCGGCCTAAATATTTAAGATGCATGTATTTGAATACAAAATTAAATCCATCCATTTGAATTAAACCATTTTAAAATAACTTAATGTGATGCATATTTGTCAGACACACATCAAAGAAAACAGGCAAGACTTCTGTTACTGTACTAATGAACTACATGTTTTGAATACACAACAACCAGGTTTATATATTTATCATCAATAAATCCCATTTACATTTACATTTAACATTCACATTTAATCATTTAGCAGACGCTTTTATCCAAAGCGACGTACAAATGAGGAGAACAATAGAAGCAATCAGACCATCAAGAGAGCAACAGTATACAAGTGCCATGACAAGTCTCAGTTAGACTAGCACAGTACACGTAGCTAGAATTTTTTTTTTTTTTTATTAAATAGAATAGGTAAGTGTTAGTATTAGTTAGTCAGGTGCTGGCGAAAAAGATGTGTCTTTAGATGTTTTTTGAAAATGGCTAAAGACTCAGCTGTTCGAATTGAGATCGGGAGGTCATTCCACCAGCTGGGCACAGTCCAGGAAAAGGTCTGTGAGAGTGATTTGGTACCTCTTTGGGATGGCACCACAAGGCGTTGTTCACTTGCAGAACGCAAGCTTCTGGAGGGCGCATAAGTTTGAACTAGCAAGTTTAGGTATATTGGTGCAGTGCCAGTTGTGGTCTTGTAGGCAAACATCAGTACCTTGAATTTGATGCGAGCGGCTATTGGTAGCCAGTGTAACCTGATGAATAGAGGGGTAACGTGAGCTTTTTTTGGGCTCATTAAAGACCACTCTGGCTGCTGCATTCTGGATCAGTTGCAGAGGCTTGATAGTACATGCGGGAAGGCATTACAATAGTCCAGTCTGGAGAGAACAAGAGCTTGGACAAGGAGTTGCTCTGACAGGAAGGGCCTAATCTTCCTAATGTTGTATAAGGCAAATCTGCAGGACTGGGCCGTTGTAGCAATATGGTCTGTGAAGCTTAACTGATCATCGATCACAACTCCAAGGTTCCTGGCTGTCTTGGAAGGAGTTATGGATGATGAACCCAGCTGTATAGAGAAGTTGTGGTGAAGTGATGGGTTGGCTGAGATCACAAGCAGTTATGTCTTAGCAAAATTGAGCTGAAGGTGATGGTCCATCATCCAGCTAGAAATGTCACTCAGACAGGCTGCAATGCGAGCAGTTACCGTCGGATCATCTGGTTGGAATGAGAAGTAGAGTTGAGTGTCGTCAGCATAGCAGTGGTAGGAAAAGCCATGCTTCTGAATGACCAATCCTAATGACGACATGTAGATGGAGAAGAGAAGTGGTCCAAGCACTGAGCCTTGAGGAACTCCAGTAGCAAGAAGTTGTGACTTTGAAACCTCACCCCTCCAAAGACACCCTGAAGGACCTATCTGAGAGGTAAGACTCGAACCACAGGAGGGCGGTTCCTGAGATGCCCATCTTTCTGAGGATGGACATGAGGATCTGGTGGTTAACTGTGTCAAAGGCAGCAGACAGATCCAGCAAGATGAGTACGCTGCTCTTGCCAGTCTCAGGGCCTCTGTAACCGAGAGTAGGGCAGTCTCAGTTGAGTGGCCACTTCTGAAGCCAGATTGGTTGTTGTCCAGAATGTTGTTCTGTGCAAGAAACAGAGAAAGTTGGTTGAACACAACTCGCTCAAGTGTCTTTGCAATGAATGGAAAAAGGATCCCGGTCTGTAGTTTTCTAAAAGTGCTGGATTTAGAGCAGGTTTTTTAAGCAGTGGGCATACCCGAGCCTGCTTAAATACTGTGGGAAATGTACCAGTGTGAAGCGAGGTTTGATAATGTGAGTAAGCGCAGGTATGACTGAAGAAGAAATGGCTTGAAGGAGGTGAGTGGGGATAGGATCTAGTGGACAAGTAGTGGGATGATTGGAAAGGATGAGTTTGGAAACCTCCGTCTCCAAGAGAGGAGAAAGGAGGTGAGAGATTGTGTATTTGTCGTTATGAAGTTATTATTAGTTTCTTTCGATCTCATACATTTTTTGAGAAAGCTGAATATTGCTGGTTTCACAGCTAGCCATATTTTAACTTGTTCATACTGAAAAAAATATATAGTTTTTTACAATGGACAGATTTATGCTGATTCTAACTGATTCTGAAAATATGATTATTTCAATAAAATAAAGAATTTTATACTTTATGAATATAGTTTTATAATTGTAATAATTTCTTACCTGTTACATTTTCATACTTAATGTTAAAATGATGTAATCCAAATGGATATATATATAACTATATATATATAATTTTTAATTATTTTTGAGTGATTCAGTTTCTATTCTGTTCCCAGTGTTCCCAGGTATTTCTATAAAATATGTAACAATGAACAGGCATTACATTTAATAACATGCAAAAGTCATTATGGACATACTGAGATCCCAGGTCTAAAATTATAACTAAATAAATCTAATTAATTTTCAAATTCATGATTTCTGTGAAAGCATTGCAGATTGTAGCATTATATATCCATGCCAAATGTTTATTATTATCTTTTGTTTAAAGCTTCAATAATGTCTGCATGAGTTTCTGAGTTTTCATAAGATCAACATAACATTTTTTTTAAAGAAGAGTAAGTTAAAAATTATTATTATTATTATTGTTATATACTACTATAAGTAACATTGTGCTTCCAGTTGTAATGCCCTGGTTCCATCACTAGATGTACCCGTTGTCATTGGATTAACTTGGGTTACTAATAAGCAGAACTCCATCTGTGATGTTGTCTTTTCTCAATAGTCAGATATCTAATCTCATTCAGAGCAGCTGAGTAACCAGACAATCCTACCTCTTTGTCAAGTGAGGCCTCCAGGTGTAAAGGCTTGTCTGACATGAGAAACTGCCTTGTGGTTTCAGCCATTGGCTGTGGGCCCGGTTTCTCTGGAGCATACTGCACTTTTCTGATGACAAGTCGCACTGAATTCCTGTAAAATGGCAGTTAATGGGGCATACATATCATAAATTGTGACATTTATTGACTTTTAACGAAATCTATGTTGTGAGCGGTTGCCATGTGTAAATAACGTGAGCGATTTTCTGGAATGTTGCTCTGGTTTGTTGTGGGTCCTTATATAAGGATTTTTTTATCTGAACTCTGATCATTTAAGAGTAATAGCACATAATTCCTCAACAAAATACCCTGTTTAAGTATCATTTCTATTAATGGCACAAATTGTGTGAGGCTTGTTGTGATTATTAAAACAGTAACAGTGATTGCTTTACAAAACTAATAATAAATAAACTAATAATAAATAATCTTGTATTACTGCCTGTTAGACAGACCACTCATTTGAATCTGACAAAAAACCTGACAAAATGAAATTAGCAATCATAATAAGACACTTTCTCAAATGTATTCAATCGAAAATCATTTAATCTCGTTTGTCTCCCATATTTTCCAAAAACACATTCCGACAAATGTTTAAAAGAAAGGTTATGTTTTATGTGTTGCTTTGTGTCAGTTACTCGGTTGGGTGCCATTGTGAAAGGCTGTACCTTTTGTGGATTTTTTCTTCAACGTTTTCTGCACAGAAAGCTTTCACTTCAAAGTCAACCCCGCAGGCCTTTGCAGATAGGAATAAGAAAATGTTACTCTAGAGTGTGAAACTCTGAGAACTCTGCAAAGCCCTTTTACTTATCTATCAAAACCAACATCATGAAACATTATTTGAAGGAAAATGTACCTTTCCCGTATCCTCTGGCCCTGGTTGTAACGTGACAGAACAGGGTAAGTTCGGAGGAATCTGTGAGAAAATGTTTGACATTTAATGTTGAGAATGAAATCGTAGCACAAATATGACAAAGGCGCCAAATGTAATCAAAATTGAATTCAATATCACATACTTGGCATCATGTCAAGAAAAAAAGAAATTTCACCTCAAAGGTGAAGGGGTAAGCATGTTCTCCAAGTTTCTTTATCAGTCGCTCTTGTAGACGTGTCAAGCTCTTTTTCTCTTCAGGCACAGGAGGAAATGCCTGGATGTTGGCCACAAAGAGGTCTTTGCGAAACGTCAATCCAAAACGTCCAAGTCTCTCCCGTCCATAGCGAAAGCACACGTCAAGGTCACAAAAACTGAGGAAGAATAAAAACAAACTTCTCAATAACTGTATGGTTAATGGATTTACAGTCAACTTTGTACTTCTTGTTCCTAATGAAAGAAAACCATCAACAAATGTGAAAATTATTGACATACAGTAAGTGTACAGAGCTATATAATTAATGTAGAAAGCGCAGCTCGGATATTAGCCTCGGAGACAGATGTAATGAGTGAGGTTTGAGTTCATACTGAGATCTCTGATTTATGATTGTTGGTATCTTTCAAATCTGAGCACAGTTTGTAATGCGGAGATCTCTTCTGAAATTTTAGAGGGGGGATGTGAAAATAAGTAAGCAGGGAACTACTTCAGCAAAGGCTCAGTTTGGTTATTACTATACTGTGACACTTTCAAAAAATTAAAATCTCACCTTTTCTCTCTTTTTAAGTACTCTGGATCAATTAAAACACACCATCTGCAAGAGCAAAAAAAACATTATACACATTAAAAAATACATTATAGCTAAAAAGTCAAACTTATACCTGCTTAGACTGTGAAATGATTGTTATAATTATTACTTTAATTTTTTAAATCCAAAACATCTAACTCTATTTTTAAAACATTAAGTGATCAAATGTGTTTTCTTTGATGAATAATTTAAGTTTGAATAATGTAAGGGAATAATGTAATAGATGAATAGATTAATAATGTATGTTTAATAATTTACATTAGTAATTTTAATCAATTGTATTTGCAAGCAGCTTCATTATATAATTACAAAGTGCACATACATATTTATGACATGTTAATTACAATGTAATTACAATGTAACATGATCACTACATAAAGTGAAACTATAAGTTAAGATTGTGTATTGCTTACCGACAGGCTCCACAAGATCCACATGGTCAACGAAATCCCTTTTACCAAGGTACACAGTTAACTAAAAAGGCAATCATAAAATGACAGTATTAGCATAAAATACAACTCATAAAACAATTCAAAGACAGAACAGTTTGAACTGAGCTGAAATATCCATTTGTGCATGTGCACTTTTATATTTACCTTTCATTAACCCCTGCAAAATTAATGCTTTTATGAAGTTATGAGCGCTAAATTGTCTTTTTAGTGCATTTCTATCAAAGAGCATTACTGAGTTGTCCCATTCGAATATATGTTTCTGTAACGATTGTGTTATGTCGATCCTGTCCCAGCTTTGCAGAAGGATGGGTGCTGAGTCACATGCCCCTCTTTCATATTCGCCCCACGCCCGCTTCCTGCTCAAGGACTGTTGCGGGCATACCACACGTCTCCCTGCTAATGATACATATAGACTCGTGGCTATATGCTAAAACAAACATTGCGAGCTGGGACCCATCCGTCTGGCTAACTGTGTCGCAAGCATCAAATCAAATTTTGGAAAAGAGGTACTTTGTTGCTCAATATTTGTGGTTATTCAGTCATAAGCATTTCATAACAGGCTGTGCTGCACTCACTGACAGAAAACCTTTGCAGGATCAGAATCAAAACACTGACAGTAACATTGCCATTAGAAATGAAGGAGGGACAACATTAAAAAAACATACAATTAACTTCAACAATCACATTTCACACCTCTACAAACTAATCACAACACCCACCAATGGCATTGCTTAATCAATTCTAACTTCATGTGTTTTGTGTTATCCCTCCTCTCGATGCCCATATT